>RCUC01139297.1:0-29933 GCA_003697995.1 Taxidea taxus jeffersonii
GCATCCCGTGGAGAAGGCAGCCACAGAGCCTCGGGGCCAAACGCTGCCACGTGGCACTCTTGCCAGATACCAAATTTAAAAGAAACCGGAAGTCTAGATTTTTATTCTGTCAAAAAGTATTAGGGTACCGTATGGGGCACCAAAATCCTGGCTACATTTGGCCACTGGGCGCCCTGTGAACTTCCATCTTCTGGCAGCCACTAAGTATTAGGTGTGGTGTCAGGTGCATCAGGACCAGGAAACCCACCTTCCCACTCTGCCTGCCAACCTTCCCTCCAGGCTGCCCGCTCTTCTCCCACTGCCTGTCACCGCGAAGCTGGGCTGGCAAAACCCACCCTGCCAACTCCAATTATCCCTTACAGGGTGCTGGTCAGGCCCCTTGCCTCTTCCCCACTCAGCAGCCAAAAGCCATCATCTGATGGGCAAACCAGGCCACGCTGCCCCCCTGCCCCTCAGCTGGGCCCCCAAGGCCAGGAGTCAGGCCTGGACCCCCCACCATCATTTGCACCGGTCTCTCCCTACCACGCACGCCAAGGAGGTGCTCTCTGCCTGTCTCCTCCTGAGAGGACTTGCTAGAAGGTAAATCAACACCTCCCTCTCACCCTCTCCCCTGGCACCACCAGTATGTGCAGGGGCCAGGCCACAGGACCCAGGCCAGCTGGGCACAGAGACCTCTCCGGATGTTTGGGATTCTTCTTGCCTGAAGGATAGATTGGCTTGAGGCTGGAAGCCTGCACCCGGCCTGCCCTGGAGAGACTAATGCTGCCTCCCAACTCACCAGACTGGGCTGGGACCTCTGCATCCCTCCCAGGACCCCTGGGAAAGCCTCCCAGATGCCATTTGGATGCATCTGCCTGGAGGGCCTCCAAGCGGGGACCTTGGCAAATGCCCACTCTGCCCCAGCCACAGCCCAGACCTGGCCCCAAATCCACAGGAATGATTTAAGCTTCATCCCCATCTATGGCCCTAGAGCCCCTTTCCCTCGGGATCTAGTTTGATGCCTCAAAAGTATCCAGATTTGGACTTTCCTGTGCCACCCCACCCAATAAAAAGAACCTTCTTCAAAGGTCTGGGGACATCACACGGGGCTGTAGCTGCCTCCAGCCCTCTGCCACAGAGACAAGGCAGGACTTTGGAGCTGGGCCTGCCCAATTTAAATCACAGCCCTGCCACTCCCCAGCTGAGTGAAATGGGCCCATCACTTCAGCTCTCCTGAGCCCAGTGTCCTCATCAGCTCAAGGGGTGGTTCCAGGGCTCAACCGATCACACCTCCAAGGTGCCCAGCAGGTCCGGAGCATCCAGGAAGTGCACATAAAGGCAGTTTAAACCCTAATGATAAAAAGGTTATCTTCCCAATTACTTTACGAACTGGGTGACTTCTGGCAGATGGCTTCACCCCTCTGGCTTCGGCACCTCCCCCATCCCCAAGGCCAAGAGGATTAAAGGGCATACCGCTTGCAAAACACTGGCACAGAACACAGACCCTCAGAACACGGCGGCTGTGAGGATTATGGCTTATAAGGGGGCCTCAGAAAGACGAGGCTGGGGAACAGCACGACGTACCACCTGTTCTACCTGCTCAAAGTGGGTCAGGCTGGAGCTGTGTACCCGGCTGTTGCCATGGCACCCAACACAAGGAAACACTCCAGCTAGGAAGGGGGCACTGCAGGGGTGGGGCCTCAGGCCTGCTTTACTCAGACAACACCCGTGGAGCCACCAGCAGTCCCTGGGCCGTCCCAGAGATCCCTGGGGTTGGGAAGAGGACACTACTGCATCTGGGCCCAAGATCTAAGCAGGTATCATCACCCTGACTCTACCCCAACTCCAAAACAACGGGGCCTTGGCCATCTGAAGGGGTGGGCTGTGAGGCGAGGCTCCCTTCCAGGCCGCAGAACAGGATTGGCGGGATGGGCGTGGAGGAGGTAGGAGCCCAGGAACCCCTATCTCCTGGGCAAAAGCCAAAGCAGCTCTAAAGCAGCCTGAGGTCCCAATGTCCCTGTCTGCTCCCTCCAGCCAAACCTGCCCAGCAACGGACAGGTACCCAGAGCCCACTAAGTGCCCAGCCTGGGGGGCTCAATGTCAGCTCTCCCCTCCACAACCCTGTCAGATTTCAACCAGGATGAGGGCTGTGAAAGGCTGTTTGGGCTCAGATGGGATCAGGGAATCCATGGCCCCTTGCCAGGAAGGAAGAAGGGGAGGCAAAGAAATCCAGACACTGTGGGCCAAAACCTGGAACTTTCCAGACTTTCCCAGATGAGGGGGCAGGTTTAGGGCAATGGAAAGGCTGACAGGTAGGGTGACAGTGGCCCTAGTGCCTGGGAGGACACCTCAGTCTGGGGCTAAATATGTTTCTGGGGCTAAATATGTATTCCTCAATGGGATCTAAGACCCTATCCACCCCCAGCTCATGTGTGGGCCCTCTGTTGACTCTCACTAGTACCTGCCAAGAAGTGGGAGGCCTGGGGCCTCGGGCCTGGACCCCTCATAGTAACCATGACTGCTGTGACAATTTGCCTGAACCAGACGTGGCACAGCCGTTATCAATTATCCTCACAACTCTAGGGGCGGGTATGACTTCTCCCATTTCACAGACAAGGAAATGAAGGCTCAGAGGTAGAACAGGGTAATGGTTAAAAGCACAACCTGAAGGAACTTGGGCTCTGCTGTATTAGCTCAGGCAAATCACTCCCTCCCTGAGCCTCAGTTTTCACCTCTGTGAAAATGGGGATAATAATCCTATAGTTTCCCCCACACTCCTACCTCCACCCTACTCCATGGCATAGTCCAGAAATTGAGGAAAAAATGCTAGTAAAATGGGAGCACCACACCAACAATTGCTGGTTCTTGGAATCCGAGAGGTTAGGTAACTTGCCCAAGGTCACCAGTCAGTGAGTGGCCGACCCCAGACCCTAACTCTGAGCACACCCTTTCCCCAAAACCTTGGGCTGCTCTGTGGGTGGCCACAGGATCAGAATCGCAGCCTTCCCAGGCAGTGGAGAACTGCCACCAGCCCCCACAGCAAAGGGCAGCCCTTCTCTGAATTCCTCAGATAAGCAGTTCCCGGCAGTCTGGGGAGTCTCCAGGCCTGAGTGGGCCCAAGCGCAGAAAAAAGGCACCCCACCCTGTCTGCACTGGAGATTTCTAAATCTGGGTTGGGCTGTATGCCCACTTCACCCCCCAACCAGACCCCCTTGCCTGTGTCCTCCCAGACCACCAGATTCATCCAACAGGTCTCCAAGCAGGCCAAGTTCAGTTGACAACTGCCTCTTGTGAGATCCCTGGAAAGCCACTTACTTCCTCTTTCTGGGCCTCAGTTTCTCTAGCTCAGAACTGCAAGGCAGCTCCAGCTAACTGGGCCCACAAGGAGACCTGAGGAGCAAAGGGACAGACCAGGGAAAGGAACCAGCATGTCCTAGGCACTGGGCCAGGCCCTCCCTGTACTGCAATCTATCTACAGAAACTTCTCCACAACTCTGACAGAGACCTGTATTAGGCCCAGAAAGTGACAGCGCTAAAACTCGAACCCCCATCTGTCAAACTCCCAGACACTCTCCCCCTGCAAGCCCCAACTATATGACCCTAGATGGGCCCAGTCAGTGGGTGCAGCTCGGGAACTCAGTCACCCTCAACAATGAGCTGGACAACTGGACCTGCAGGATGGGGAAGAACCCGTAAACCAAACTGGACCGCGCCTCTTTCAGAGAGGGTGGCAGCCTCCTCGACAAGGGCGTTTGCCATGCAAAGCAGCCCAGCCATAGCCAGGAGAGGACAGACACTCAGAGAGGGCAGGCCAAAATCCAGCCACCTCCCTCCAGCCAGACCGAGAGTGCCTGGGAACCTGTGGCTGGCCCAGGCTCTAAATCATATGACAGCCCAAGCGGCCAGCTGGGTGCAAGGTGGCCTGGAGTACTCCTCCCGGTCCCAGCCCCTCCAGGCACAAACCCTGATGGGCTCTTTGTGCAAATCTGAGGAATGGGCCAGTGTGCAGGGCCCCCAAAAGGGCTGAAAGAATGAACCCCCAGCTATCCAGCTGGTCACCTGCAAACGGGGGTGACCGGCACCCTGCCAGTTTCCTCAGGCCCAGACCTCCCAGATCACTCAGCCCTGCCTTGTGCAAACCTGCCCTAGACATACATAATCCCCAGGACTCTCTGGGCCCACAGGGGCACTTCCACGTGCCAAGTGGCTAGATCTGGCTCATCACCACCCCACCCCCCCACCCCCGCAGGGGCGACTGCCCCAGCTCCTACCTTGACGACAAGCTGACAAAATCACCGCCATCCAGCAGCCGGACCTTGCAGAAGAGGACTCCGTTCACGAAGGGGACCGCAGTCAGCTCTTCCAGGGTGAAAGTGGTTTGGAATTTGAATTTCTTCTTCTTCATCAAGAAAGCCATGAGCAAGTTCCCTGAGTCTGAAGCCCCGAAGGCCAAAAAAGGGGGGGAAGCCAGAAATCCCCAGGATTCCTTTCCCTACACCACACCCCCTCCTCAAAACATCAGAGCCGGATCCCGCCCAGATGGTGGCGAAGGCGGCCGAGCAGGCGGGGATCTAAGTCCGGAGGGCCCAGGTCTGAGCGACCAGTACAGTTCGCGGGCCAGCTGGCTTCACCGTCGGGGCGCCGGGGCTCGGAGCGGCTCGGAGCGGCCGGGGGCTTCACCGGCATGTAAACAGCAGGGCATGGCCCAGGAGTCAGGGCCAGGGGCGGCGGGCGGCGCGCGAGCGGCCGCGCTGGCGGGCAGCATCCCGCACCGCGGTCTCCGGGGAGCTCTCGCCGCGCTACCGGGCGCGGCTGGCGGACCGGTGAGGCCGAAGGCGGCCCCGCCCCCGCCCCCGCCCCCGCCCCGCTGGCGGCCGGGGGAGGCGCCCTCGCCGCGCACACGCCCCCGCACCTGGGCGCCCGGCGGCTCGCGCAGGTGAGCCCGGGGCCGCTGAGGGCCCCCAGGGGGCGACCGGGAGCTCTGGGGGCCTCTTCGGGAGGCGCGGCGGGGACACTCCGGACCGGGAACGGCCGGCCACGGCCCCCTCCGGGCGGGCACCGGGCCCAGGCAGCCGGGGCGCCGCCTCCTCTTCAGTCCTGGGTCCCGCGCCGCGGGCCCCGGCGGAGCTGAGGCGCCTTTCCGGCCGGCCGGTGGCACCCGCCTCGCTCGGCGCCTCTGCCCAGCACCCCGCGAGCAGCAGCGCCGCCCCCTGCGCTCCGGACACGGCCGCCCGAGCCCGACGCTGTGCGGCGCCACTGGGAGAATGCTGAGGCCCAGCGCGGCCGCCCGCGGAGCCGCTGCCGAGCGCGGGAGGGGCGGGGCGCCGGCGGCCCAGCCTGCCCGCAATTGGGCGACCTGGCGGGGCGGGCACGGAGCGCGATTGGCGGACGGGGGCGTGGGGCGGGACTCGCGAGAAGCAGAGGCGGCTCAGGGCGCTTGGATTGGTGAGCCGCGTGGCTGGACCCGCCTCCTCGGTCCGGACAGAGCAGAGCGAAAGGGAGAGGGGCCCCGAGAAGGCAGTGGGAGGTCGCGGGGCGGGAAGCCGGGGCTGGTCCGGCAGGGAGGAGGGCGCGAGCAGAAGAAAAGAAACAATGAAGAGAAGAAACGATATGAACACTGGCTATAACGGCCCTCCAGCGTACCCCCAGACGTGAGCTCGTTAGCCACTAAATCAAGGCCAGAGGCAGTGAGTCCCATTTTTCCAAAAACACCCAGAGAGGTGGCCAGGACCAGACCAAGCGGGTCTTTCGCCTGGGAATCTGTGGTTCTGAGCACCGAGAAGGAAGTGTCTGCAAAGGCTTCGCCGAGGGAGTGGCTTGGAGAGCAGTTCATCACGCAATCTGTGCCAGACCCAGCTTCTCCCCCAAGCTGCTTTCCGAGCCTTTTGTTGTCGGTTAGCTTCTTAGCTAGTTACTGCTGGTCTCTCTGACTACATTAACTGCCCTGGATAGAGACCTCTTCCAGAGCCTCGTACCTCCTAGGCCCTGGACACATTGTAGTTCATTCATTCAGTCTCCAAATGTTAGGGGGCAGTCGGCTTGGAACCAGGCTCGGACCCAGCAGTGAGCTCCTGGTGGCCCTCCCGTCTCCAGCCTAAGCACAAGATCAGGTGGAGGACGGCGCGGCCAGGGGCACAGGCAGCAACAAATTTGGTAGCTGAGAACTGTGACAGGCACTGGAGGAGCTGGGTTGAGGGAGGATGTATGCACTGAGTTAGACAGTGGCCATGCAGAGGGAGCCTCTCTAGAGGCCTGGAGGACAGAGAACGTGGCCCCCACAGAAGTTGTGAGTACTTCATCTGGCTGCATCAAGATTCTAGAGGCAGAGGCAAGAGATGCAGCTAGAAGGCCTCCTGGAGTGGCTGGATCTTACTGGGTCTTGTCGACTAGAGTTAAGGAGGGGAGCCACTGACACATTCTGAACAGGAGAATGACCCAGACCTGTTTTTTGTTGCAAGAAGCTGGCAGCCTGCAGCGTGGAGGAGAAAATATGAGAAACAGGCCTGAGGGGCAAGAAATTATGAAGGCAGAACCTCAGAGCTGAGAGAAGACGAGAGGATGGATTTGAGAGGCATTTGGGAGACAGAAATGGATTGGACTTGGGGCTGAGTTAGATCCAGGCATGTAACTGAGGGCTCAAGTTTCTGATTTCCGGGACGCCTGGGTGGCTGAGTTGGTTAAGTGGCTGCCTTCGGCTCATGATCCCAGCGTCCCGGGATCGAGTCCCACATCGGGATCGAGTCCCACATCGGGCTCCTTGCTCGGCAGGGAGCCTGCTTCTCCCTCTGCCTCTGCCTGCCACTCTGTCTGCCTGTGCTCGCTCCCTCTCTCTCTCTGACAAATAAATAAATAAAAAATCTTAAAAAAAAAAGTTTCTGATTTCCTTAAAATGAGGTGGTGACCTCTACTTCCCTCCAGTTGGTCCCATAATTTAGAAAACACAATTAAGCCAGATAGGTGAAACATGGCAAGAGCAGCTCCCTCCCACTGCTATTCTGTATCCCCATGTATAGCCTGGGTAGTTGAGACCTGGAAAGTTTAGATCATTGGAATGGGGTCTTAACCCTGGAGCACAGGCACTAGAGGGCCAAACTATGCTACCCACTTCCTGGGGTGTGTTCTCCTTGCTAATCCTGGCTGGGCCTGCTCCACGGAGAAGACCCTGTGCCCACCTGACCCCAGGAAGGGATTTCAGAGTAGAAGACCAGCCAAGGAGTTCTCAAGACCTGCCTGGCTCTTCAGTTGTGACCACGAGTAACCCCAGACTGCTCTAACAGGAAGCAGGGTGGGCCTGGCCGCCAGACTTAGCTTGGGTCGGGTATTTATCTCTCTGTAGCCTCAAGGCTAGGAGCCCAGGAAGTTTTCCTTTCCTCATTTCCCAGATGGTGCCTGGGGAAGGGAGAGAGCCTGGTGCCGGTTCAGGATGCTCCATTTGGGGTGAGACAAATCCATATTAGAATCCTGGCTCTGCTGCATATGGGCAGTGTGGCCTTGGTTGGGGACACTGAGGTTTGGGGACTCCGCATGAGAGGGGGTTCAGAGTCATATGGCTAGGACCACTTGCCCTGAAGCCTTCAGAGCAGGATTCAAAATCTGGCTGACTTAACACTACCAGCTGTGTCACACAGCTTTGGGTGTATTTTTGCATGTATAGAAAGGAATCTTGAAGGATATATCCTAAAACTTTTTTTTTTTTTTTAAATCTCTGAGTCATAGTTTTCCACCTGTAAAAAGGGACTAAGAATACCACCCTGGGGTGCCTAGCTGGCTCAGCCGGTAGAACATGCGACTCTTGATCTCAGGGCCATGAGTTCAAGCCCCACACTGAGTGTAGAGCTTACTTAAAAATTAATAGAAGGAAAGAAAACCAACCTTTTCAGAATGTTGTGAAGACTTCAAGAGGCCACACCTGCAAATGGCTTAGGCCTGAAGGGACATGGAGATCTGAGCAAGTGGTCAGAACGGAAGCCCAGGCCAGCACCCCCAAATCCCCAAGCATAGCCTGTCCTCCCTACCTGAGACCTGAGCAGACATAAGGAAAGCAGAACCTAACAAGATAATTCAGACAAGTGGCCTGGAGAGGGAGACCCAGGAAAATGTGAGAGAGGATGATTGGGTTGGGGTTCCTGGTTTGTGTGAGGGATTATCTCAGCCTAGGCCTACATAATAAGGAGGACCCTTGGAATGCCTGGGTGGCTCAGTCGGTTAAGCATCTGTCTTCAGGTCAAGTCATGATCCCAGGGTCCTGGGACTGAGTCCCAGGCCCCTTGCTCAGCAGGGAGCCTGCTTTTCCCTCTGCCTGCTGCTCCCCCTGCCTGTGCACTCTCTCTCTCTGACAAATAAATACATTAAAAAAAAAAAAACTTTAAATAGAGTAATAAGAAGAAGGAGGAGGAGGAGGAGCACCCAAGCACAGGACGCAGAAGCAGGGACTGGTGTGTTTGGGGAGCTGTGAGTGATGGGAGGGAAGTGGGTAGAAGGAAGGGAGAGAGGCATGGGGTCAGGCAGGAGCCTGCTGACATGGGCTGTGTGAGCCTGGGAGGAGTTTAGATTTTATTCTCAGCCCAAAGGGACACCCCTGGAGGATGTAAGCAGGTTAGTGACAAGATCCAAAATGCCTCTTTCAGAGTCTTTTCTGGCTCTGTGGAGAATGGGTTGGTTACCAGCGGGCAAGACCAAGCCAGGCACACAGGCAAGGAGGCTAGGACAGCCGTGCCAACAGGAGACCGGCAGCTCAGACTAGTATGGAGCCAGGGCACTGGGAAGAGAAGGGACAGGTGGCGGAGGAAGAGCTCAGCACTTCCTGGGCAACACTGGCAGTTTCTCAGGTAGAGCTTTCAGAGTAACCCCAGGGTTTTGAACTTGACTCAGTGCCACCTGGTTCGTGAAGTCGGAATGTAAGTGAGCATAAGCACTGGAATAGGAACGGGGAAGGAGGAGGGAACAGAGGGATCTAGTGGGACTGCGACCTCAAGACTAGAATCACAGCTGCAGAAAATGGGAGGCCTGAGATACTCTGCACCCTTGTCTGGCCTTGGACAACCTCTTGGGACGTTGTCGACCTCTCTCTCTCCCCCACTGCAGCACGCACTTCACAGGGTCAGACAGCTCATCCACGGTGTCTAGATGTCCATTTCAGGGCCTGCCACATGACAGACACTCCACAAATGACTGCCAAAGGGACAGATGCCCAGATGCACACGTGGCGTATGTGTGTCTATGTGCCCGTGCGCGTGGGTGGATGGGTAGACGGCTAGGTGCGTGGATGGACGGGTGGGCGGATAACTGTAGATATAACCACATCACCTCCTACTCTAAAACTCCTCAGTACTGCCAGTAACTACCAAAATCCAATGTGCATAATTCCTTTTTTTTTTTTTAAGATTGATTTGTTTATTTGAGAGAGAGAAAGAGCGTGTGCACGCACAGGTGCATGAGCAGGGGAGGGACAGAGGAAGAGGGAGAGACGGTCCACAAGCAGAATCCCCGCTGAGCGTGGAGCCCAAGGCAGGGCTCAACCCCAGGACCTGGAGATCATGACCTGAGCCGAAATCCAGAGTCGGCCGCTTAACCAACTGAGCCACCCAGGCACTCAGAGCATATTTACTTTTAAAGTAAGTTGTCCAGTAACAGCAGTCACGCATGCAGGTGAAGATACCCGTGCAAGATGGTCCCTGCACCCTCGTATATTATACAAAATTACTGAAGCAGCCTGATGTCTCGCAGAAGGAAGAGGGAAGCCTTGAGGGCAAAACTGCCTTTTGTTCTCTGCCCCATCCTCGGCACCCAGAACAGTGCTTGGTACACAATGGAGTTCAATCAGTGTTTGTCAAAAGAAGGCAAGTGTCATCCATGAGATGCCACATGGCCACCCGAGAGGACTGTAGGAGATGTGTGTGTGCCAAGGGGGAAAATGTCCAGTCTGCCATGGCAAAGCAGGTCACAGACCAGTATGTAAAGAGTGAGCTTATTTTTATCTAGAAGAACAGATGCATTTATGTATGCATAGGAAAGACTCTTGAAGAATACACCCTACACTGTTACCAGAGGCTTCCATCTGGGGAGAGAGTTTAGAGGGAAATTTTTCCTTTATTTATTTAAGATTTATTTATTTATTTGACAGACAGAGAAAGAGACAGTGAGAGAGGGAACACAAGCAGGAGGAGTGGGAGAGGGAGAAGCAGGCTTCTCGCCAAGCAGGGAGCCCGATGCAGGGCTTGATCCCAGGACCCTGGGATCATGACCTGAGCCAAAGGCAGATGCTTTAATGATTGAGCCACCCAAGCACCCCCTTTATTTTAATGGATATTTGGGGTATGTGTTTTTTGGAATGTGATGAGTTCATTTTATAATTTAGTAATATGTCCTTATAAGGATATTAGAAACAAAAATCTTGCCACATTTCTCCATCACGCCCTGGATAAAATCAAAGGCCCTTCGCCTGCCATTCAAGATGCTCTGGGAGCAACTGCTCGGCCTCTCACTGCCCACCTCCCTCAGGCCTCTACAGCCCTGCCCCAAGACTCTGGCCTTGTCCCCTGCCCACCTGGTGATATCGACCACGCGTCAAGCTTCAGCTCAGGCATCTTCCCCCACCCCATCCCCCCATGTCAGGCACAACACTCACTCCCTGCTCTGTGCCCCCAAGTTACCGGCCATCTGTGTCCAGAGAAAACAAGGGTTCTGCCTTCTGTTTGCTGTCACATTAAGTGGTGCATACTTGGCACTCACTGGAAAGGGAGAGAGGGAGAGAGGAGAAAAGAAAAAAAGGAAAAGAGGCAGGGAAAGAAAGGGGAAACTGAGGTGGGGTGGAGAATGTCTCTTGCCCAAATTACCCTCAGGGCAGCTACCCAGCTGGCCTGCTCTCTGTCACCTGACACGCAGCCCAGAGTGCCACACCAAGCCACCTTCCCCGCCCTGCTTGCCAAGGGCAGTCAGTGCTGATTCACCGGTGACTGGGCTCCAATTATTTGCAGAACTGGAAGGGCAGCTGAGCCACACAGCAACTGGCCAAGTGCGTATTGATTGGAGCTGGGCCCCTTGCTAATATCGGAGCCAGTCACACAAGAAGATAAAGGCTCCAAAGAACTCGCCCACGGGGATCCATCCTACTTAAACCTCCCACGGCCAAGTCCACAAGTGTCCCCATTGACCAGTGATTCTGCTCTTTCCAACCTAAGCCTGACTATCACTCATGGAGAATAGTCATGGCTCAGAGCACGAGACCCGGAGTCAGGCGGCCTTGAGTTCCGGCTCAGGGATTACTGATTCAAAGAGAATTTACATATTTACCATTGAAAAATGTGGCCAAACAGCCTTCCAAAAAGGTAGGACCCATTTATACTTGGGTATACTCCCACCAAGGGTATAAGATAGCACCCATTCCCACATTTTCTCCATCTTTACTAATCTGTTTGACAAAACAACAACAACAACAAACTATACTGTAGACATTTCTTTAGAATCTTTTTGGCAATTTTCATTTCTTCTGTAAATTGCCTGGCCTATCCTTGTCCTTCTTTCCAATCAGAGTCATCATCTTTTTGTTATTTATTTGTGGCAGCTTGTTACATATTATGGATACTAACCTTGGTTATAATTCAACATTAAAGTGTTACTTCCACTTAATCAATTGTCTTTAGACTTTATTTATGGTGGGTTTTGTTTGTTTGTTTGTTTTTGGTTTTTGCCTCACAGAAGCCCCTTATGAAGCCCCAGCTAAGAGACAGGAGTCAACCTCCTTCAGTGGAGAGAGCCCAGACTGGGAGTTGGGAGCCCAGGTTTTGAGTTCACCCATATCACTGATTCACTGTGTGACTTTGAACCAGTCTCTGATCTCTCTTTATCTGTTAAATAAGAGCATTGAATTAAATGGTCTCTGAGGACCTGGCCACCTTCCCAGTCTAGACTGGCATTATTAGTAAAACTTTCTGCAGTGGTGGAAATGTCCAATATCTACACTGTCCAATATGATAACCACTAGCCACCTGTGGCTATTCAGCACTTAACATGTGGCTAGTGTGACCGAGGAACTGAATTTTAAACTCCATTTAATTGAAATTTAAAATTGAAATCACCAGAGATGGCTAATGATGACCATATGGGACAGGGCATAGATGATCGAGATGGTCTAGAAGGCCCTGACTTCTGAGTGAGACGCAGTGCAGAGCTACAGAAAAGGCAGGGATAGAGAGTACCTGTATGACTTGGGGCAGGTCACTCTACCTCTCTGAACCTCAGTTTCCCTGTCTGTCCAGTGGGGCCCACAGCCATCGCTGTTTCCTGGGGTCACTGAGGAGATCCGATCAGCGAGTATGGGAAGGCCGAGGCCCAGTGCCTGACCCGACAGCATGCGAAATCAGGCCAGACTCCCAGGCTGAAACATGGCCATGTGTCTACCCCATTTCCATCGTGTCCATTGTGTCCAGACATCCGTAGGTGGCTTTCCCCAGACCCACCCATCTATGGCTTTAAGGACAGCCCTAACTTCTTAAACCATGGCTTTGGCAGCCCAGCAGCCTCACCCCCTTGCTCTTCCTGTCTTTGAGGTCTCCAGCCTGCCAAGGTCTGCCAAACATTTCATTCCCCCATGTTTCATTCACAGGTGTTTATCACACCATCTGCTCTGGGACCAGGGCTGCAGGGGTGGAGGATGGGGGGCGAAAGAGCAGGCAGGTGTGTTTGGCCCAAGTGATGAGAGCTGGAGTATGCCTAGGGGTCAAGGAGAATTCGGGGAGTGGTGGGAATGCTGGGTAGGCCTGACCTGGTGTGTGTGACCCGGGCAGGCCTTCCTGAGTGGGAAAGGCTAATGTAAGGCCAAGCCTGATGAATGGGCAGAAGTCAGCCAGGAGAGAAGGGAGTTGGTGGAAAGCCTAAGCCAAGAAGATGTAGGAGCCCAGATCTGTGAGAGGCAAGGGCAAGGCTAGGAAAGTAGGCAGGCCCCATCCCACAGAAGGGCCTGGCAGGTGATGATAATGATGTCGTGCTTTATCCTAAAGGCAATGGGGAACCATGGAAGGTGTTAGAGAGAGGGTGATGTGATGATCCCAGCCCAGCTCCCTACATGGTCTTTGTCTCCCTGTGAGAGTCAGGAACTTAACTCCTTTCACTTTCCTTTCTCTGCCTGTCACTTGGATCTGAAGGTATTTCTTGAGCACACAGTTCCCGGAGCCTTCCTTCTGCCTAAAGGGCCCTGGGTTCAAATGCCAGCCCTGCCACTCCCTGGCCCTGTCGCTTCAAGCAAGTTATTAACCTCTTTCACCTTCATTGTCCTCACCCATAAAATGGAGATAATGACCCCTTTGCACAGTTACATAAAGTATGAGGGGAAAGTGCATGGCATAGAGCCACTAACAAAAAAGAGTCCAGTTAAATTCCTTCTGTGCAAAGTCAAACAAAAGCCAGGGAGGGGGCTCAAGGGGGATCCCAAAGAGCAGGCAGATGTCCCATTTCTGGAAAGTGGCCCTATAGCCCGGCTGGATTGGCTGAGGCTTTGTCCGGGCAGCCTGACTGTATGGGAGGTGAGCTCGAATGAGAACTCCCCACCACCACACACCCAGGCCTGCCAACCCCCTGGAGCTAGACTTCTGGACTTTCTTAGACCCCACCCAGGGGGCCAGGAGTCGGCAGGTGAACACAGCTTACATAACTGGTCAGGAGCCCAACACCTTTCACCCAGTGATCAGGGTCATGTTTACTGAGAAGAGGTGTTCCCAGTCCTCCCAGTCCTCCTAGGCACACACACGGCCCCTCAGCCCTTGCTGATCTCTGCTTATTTGCAGAATTCTTAGTTACAGTCCGCAATGTTACTGTCAGCAACCGCTATGATTTTTATTTTATTTTTTAAAAGATTTTATTTATTTATTTGTCAGAGAGAGAGAGCGAGAGCGAGAGAGCAAGAGTGCAAGCACAAGCAGGGAGAACAGCAGGCAGAGGGAGAAGCAGGCTACCCGCTGAGCAAGCAGCCTGATGGGGACACGATCCCAGGACCCTGGGGATCATGATCTGAGCTGAAGGCAGATGCTTAAGCAACTGAGCCACCCAGGCATCCCAACAGCTATGATTTTTGAATATCAAAGTCATCAGTGGTGTCATTTAATGGTGAGGCTTTGGAGGAGCAGTGGGGGACAAGGGCTACAGCAAGGACCAGAGAGCAGACCAGGGTGTGAGTCCTAGACTCCTCCTCCTCTTAGCTCAATGACCTGGAGCCAGTCTCGAGGAATCTCTTAGCCTCAGTTTTAACAGCTATAAAATGGGTTTAGTGGCCAGACTTAACTCATGAAATTCTTTTGAGGATTCAAGAGGGAGTGACATATCCAAAGCACAAATTACCTCACCCCTCAGAAGTGCTCCTCAAGGGTCGGCTACCAACATCACACCGTGTTTTGTAACCTGTCCTTTCTACTCAACTCATTATGAAGCTCTCTCCAGTGACAGTAGGAAACTTAACATTTGAGATTTCCTGACACTTCCTGAACCCCTAACCGCCTTGGCTCACAGGGCTGCAAGCTGGGAATCCCAAATTTCAATCTCTTGTTTAAAATCTGGGGTCCCACCTTCACAGACCTTAGTCCCCACTTCCCACTTATGGAACAAGGGGGGATGAGGGTGAAGATCAATGTGAGATCAAAGCTGAGGCACAGAGCAAGGATACCGAACCCAGGGTCGCATGGGTCGTTGGTCAGTGATAGAGCTGACTGCACGGCCAGGCAGTGTGGATCCCGAGGCCCTGCTCTCTGATTCTTTCAGAACTATAGGCACCAGAGTCCGCACATCACCCTCTCCTTCCTTCCTTCGGCAAACGTGGCCCAGGGTTCACATTCCGACTCTGCCGCTTTTTAGCTGTGTGACCTTGGGCAAGTTATAAAACCTCTCTGTGCCACACCTTCCTGATCTCTAAAAGGGGAATATATTACCCGCTTCCCAGAAATGTTATGAATAGAGAGTGAGTGGATATTTGTAAAGTAGTTAGAATAGTTTTTGTTTGGCTAGAACAAAAACTGAGTGCTCACATTGTCCCAGGCACCATCGTAAGTACCGGCACACAAGCGTGCACAACCAGACAGGGTTCTGACCTCAACGAGGAATTTGGAGGTGGGGGATTGGAAATCAATGCCAGTGATGAGCCCCAAGGCAAGATGGATTGGCCATTCTCCTGCAAGGGTGTTGGCCTTAAAAAGGGCCTCGATCGGGGCGCCTGGTTGACTCAATCTATAGATCATACAACTCTTGATCTTGGGGTCATGCGTTTGAGCTCCCCGGAGGGCACAAACCTCACTTTAAAAACAGGGGCACCTCGTGGCTTAGTTGGTTAAGTGTCCCACTCTTGATTTCAGCTCAGGTCATGACCTCAGGGTTGTAAGACTGAGCCCTGCATAGGGCTCCAAGCTCAGCCCGGAGTCTTGGTGTCCCTTTCACTCTATCTCTCTCTCAAGTAAATAAATAAAATCTTACAAAGATAGATGATAGATAGATAGATAGATAGATAGATAAAAGGGCCTTGATACTATGACTTCTCTCTCTAAACAACAGCTTCTGTTTGTTGACCTCACCCTGGGGGCCCATGCCCTGGGCTAAGCACTGTGTTCCTAAGATCCCCTCAAGTGCCCACAGCCTGCAGCCAGTGGTTGTATCATTGCTATAGACAGAATGTATCCCCCCAAAATTCCTATGTTGATATCCTAACCACCAAGGTTAGGCACCTTGGTGGTTATCCTAACCTATCCACCAAGGTTAGGATATCTTGGTTGATATCCTAACCACCAAGGTTGATGGCAATACGGTATGGGGCCCCTCAGAAGTGATTAGGTCATGAGGGCACAGCCTCCGTGAATGGGAACAGCGCCCTTATGAAGGGACCCCAGGAGTTCCCTCTCACATTGCGCCATATGAGGACACCGCCCAAAGATGGCTATCTGGGAACCGAGAAGCAGGCTCTTGCCAGATACCCAATCTACTGTCTCCTTGACCTTGGGCTTCCAGCCTCCAGAACTGTGAGATATAAATTTCTGTTGTTTATAAACCACCCAGTCTGTGGTATTTTGTGCAAACAGCCCAAGCAGGCCTAGATAGTCATCATCCCCATTTCACAGAAGAGTTTACTTCTATCCTCCACCCCTGCCCCCACCGGCCCCAGGGCAATAGCACGTCAGGGAGGGGGACAGTAAGTGAGTGCTGAATGCAAGAGAGAAGGAACAAATGAACAGGAGCACAGACTGTCAGCAACCCTTCCACAGGTCAGGGCTTAGGGCCCATTAGGTCCTGGAGGGCAGCGAGCACAAATGCACATGCTCGGGGCCACCACCCTGGGCTCAGCAGAGTCATCCCCAGACTGGGCAGTTGCTGGTGTCCTGACCTCCTCTTCCAACACCACAGGTGACAGATGTTTCCCTGAAATCTTACTGTATGTGCCCCAGGCACTGACCTTAGGTTTTCTTCATGTGAACTCTTTTAATCATCACAAGACCCCATGATGTATGCCCATTTCACAGGTGAGGAAGCTGAGGCACAGAGCAAAGACACCACACCCAGGGTCACATGGGTAGTCGGTCAGTGATGGAGCTGTCTCCATGTCCAGGCAGGGTGGATCCCACAGCCTGAGTTCCCACCCGCCGTGCTGCGCAGGCATTCTCCTCCCTTCACCCCTGCTCTTCCAACTTCACCCATAACATGTGCCCTGCAAGGGGAAGACACTAGAAACCAATAGCAGAAGGAACACTGGAAAATTCACAAGTATGTGGGGATTATACAACACACTCTTAAGCAACCAGTGAGTCAGGGAAGAAATCGCAAGGGAACTGAGCAAATATCTTGAGAACAGATGAAAACAAATTCTCTGGGACACAGCAGCACACACGGGACCCAGGGCAAGTTTATGGCAGTAAATGCTTACATAGAAAAGAAAGATCTGAAAGCAAAAGTAAAAATTCAAGCATTGCATAATTTTATGCAATAGAAAGCAAAAGTTTAAAAAACGGAAGGCCCCCGAGATGCTTGTCCCTGGGGACAACTTCTGTTTAACAGTGTGGTATGGTGTTTCAGATCATTCTGGATTTTTTTGTTTTGTTTTTTTAGATTTTATTTATTTATTTGACAGGCAGAGATCACAAGTAGGCAGAGTGGGGGCAGGAGGGAGCAGGCTCCCCGCTGAGCAGAGAGCCCAACGCTGGGCTCCATCCCAGGACCCTGGGATCATGACCTGAGCCCAAGGCAGAGGCTTTAACCCACTGAGCCACCCAGGTGCCCCTTGTTTTGTCTTCTAACTTTGCAGGAATACTATCTTAAAAAAAAAAAAAAAGCAAAAATGAGATAATGCAATACACATTGTTTTGTCACTTTATATTTTTGTTGTTATTGTTGTTGTTGTTTTTTGCTGTACCTAACAGTGACTCTTAGAGACTGCACCTGTTGGAAACAGAGTCTTCAGAGGCTGTAGTCAGAGAGGAGGACTTCCGCACTGGATTCAGCCAGTTCCATCAGGATATGTCTGGGGTGTTGGCAGTTTTTAACTCTTTCCAGCCATTCTGCGGTGAGCGCCCTTGTAAATGGTGGGAGGCATCTCAGGGAATAATTCCCAGAAGCAGACTCTCTGGGCCAAAGGACAAGAACACTTCCTCCTAGAAGGAGAAGTCAGCTTTGCCTAGAGAGTAGGAGAGAGTTGTGTTCCCTCCCCTCACTGTCCCTGCTGTCATCTTTGCCCAGCTGGCCGGTATAATCTCCAACTGTCATCTTGCACTGCCAAGATGTGACCCAGCCTCGAGAGTGACCCAGCCTCTTGTGGTAACACCCCTGTTGCTGCCCGTTAGGGTCCAGAAACTGACCATTCTTGTCGAGACCGTCAGATTGCTGAGACTGGAGCACTTTCTTAAAAACCCCAGAGTGTGCTTTTTCACTCATTTAGGAAAGCCGGCAGTGTCCAAAATAAGCCCTTGGAGAGAGGCCAGGGCTGCTCGGCACAACCTGCCAGAGCCCCGCTGTCCAGGCAAGTGGTGCCTAGGCCGGCTTCTGATAAGCATCTCCACACATGGAGAGCTGGGCTGGCTGAGTACCCGCCAGAGTCCAGCTAGTGGCTTTTTCCCCTGAATCATCATGACTCCCGCAATCTGAACACTGGCGTGATCAGAGTCCTTCTGGGCCACCTGGTAGCAAACATTTCCCCAAAAATATTCATGGGTTTGTCCTACTGCCACCACCAAGAGCTGCAGGCAGTCAACTGTGATTGCCAGTGGGGGGGCGGGGGAGCGGTGGGGGCAGGACAGAGTCACAGAGAGCCTGGCCAGGCACCTGGAGGCCAGGGTCTGCCCCGATAAGGGCAGGGTCCTTATCATGCCCTGTAACCTTTGCCTGGGGTAACATCCAGCAAAGTGCTTACCCAAAGTGGGGCCCATGGCACATTCTGTTCCCTCTCACCTGGACCTCTTCCTGCTCTACACTGCCCCATCACGGCTCTGCCTGGCCCATTCCTTGTCACTCTGCAGACCTCAGCGTCAGTGTCACTTCGCCAGGGAGGACCTTGCTGACTCCTCCAGGCAAGGACGGTCCCTTTCTAGTTACTCTTAGAGTTCCAAGCTTTGTAGCACTTAAAACAACAGTGACCGCTCATTATGTGGGTCATTGCTATTTATGTCTCTCCCCACCCAGGCAATGAGGCCCACAAAATAGGGTATGTGTCTCAGTCTGTATCCCAGTGCCTGGAATAGGTGCATATCAGTGCCTGGTGGGCAGTGGTTACAGCTGTGATGTCAGAGCCAGGCTGCCCAGCTTTGAACCCTGCCTCTGTGAACTAGGACAAGTTACGGAACCTCTTTGTGCCTTAGTGTGCCCATCTGTAAAATGGGGATGATAGCACCTAAACCATTACATGAGCAGATACAAGTAAGGTGCTAGGAATGGGTGCCTGGTCTGTAGAAGATGCAAATCACTGCTAACATCGGCATTAAACACTAGCAGTTAGACGAGGTTTTCCAAGGTTCAATCTGCAGCAGGCACTGGTGTCTGCTACACAGCACCGCCCTGCACGGAAATTGCTTAGTATGTTGCAGGCGTTGCCTTTTCTTGTGTCTTTGTGGTGGTGGTTGTGTCAGTGTTGAGCTACAGGGCTGTAATTCTGGTGACGGTGGTGAAACGCCCCTCGGAGTCACCGCTATTCGGCCTCCTCTGCTCACTCCGTGTGTATCTCTCCATCCCTGCTACCCCTGACAAAGCCTGGCCTTCCTCCACAGAACCTGGTTCCGATTCCTCAGAGGACTCTGCCGAGACCTTGTCGGGGCAGAGCTCGGCTGCCCTGGGGCAGGGGTCTGAGCAGCTGTCTTCAGGGACAGTGCTATGGCAGAGGGGAACCCCTCTATGGAGGGGACTTGAACCAGGCTGGATTTCTAGAGCTTGGGCCCCTCAGGACAGCGGCACCACAGGGAGGCACCATGCCGTCTGGGGACTAAACCACGCAGTCAGATTTTCCCGGCTTGCAGGACAACATGCACAGCCTTTAGGGAGCAGCCCAGCCCCTGCTTGCCCCTCCTCTGAGAAGCCCTTGTGAACCCCTTGGAAGCAGTTTATTATACGGGACCCCACCCCATTGGCTGACGGGCTCTCTCACGTGACCCAAGATAGACCAATCAGATTCTATCTTGGCAAACTGACTCAGAACCAGTCTTCGCTGGCACGTGACCTACCTTCCAAGGTGTAGCCGTCTGTCCCGGGAAACAGGGAACCGAACAGGTGGTCCTTGGCCCTAAGAACTGTGGATCGGCCTGCTGGTTTCCCAGTCTCCGTTCTGGGCGCCATTAAGCCAGGCAGCGCTGCTTCCCTTCTCTCCATATACTAAAGGCCTTCTAACCCCTTAGAGCCAAGCGTGGGTGGGCGCCCCCTTCCTTCGCCCACCCCAGCTTGTACTTCCCCGCGACACTTGCCCTGCCCCTGCGGAGGAAACCCTGTGGCCCCTTCCGCGGCTGATTTACCGGTCTAGCTCGGGCTGACCCCGCGGCCTTCCGGGAAGCATCTGCAGGGCTGCTCTCGTCACTTCCCCGGGGGGGGCCGCCGTGCGTGAGGACCCGTTCGCAGGAAGCCCTGGGGTCTGGGTCAACGCGTGCCTCGGCTCCGGCTGGAGAGGACCAGGCCGGGGGGGAGGAGCTAGGCCCTGCTTAGGGCGCTTGTTTGGTTTTCCTTTTGCGAAATGGAAATTGTTTTCCTTGTTATAAATATAAATTCAGACGTGTGGTTGTACGCAGACACAGAAGAGTTTAAAGAAAAAAGTCTTCTTCACGTCCGATCTGTCACCCAGTAAATGCACACACACAAAGGCTTTCCCTGCACACCCCCCACGCCTCCGGAAGGGAAATCAGACTGTATATACAGCTGGAACCTGCTTTTTTTTTTTTTTTTAAGAGGCCATCTTTCCTAAAATATAGCTTTATTGGAGTATGATTGACATGCAATCAACTGTACATATTTAAAGCGTATGGGTTTCAACATATGTATACCCCCATCACCACATTCACAACGACAAGCTTATCTATCACTCTTGAAAGTTTCCTTATGTCGTTTTGGAATCCCTCCTGCCACCCCCTCCCCCAACACACACACCAGCAAACCCTGATCCTGCTTTTTTGTCCTACAGATTAGTTTGTATTTTCTAGAATGTTATATAAATGGAATCGCACACTGTGTTTCCTTTTTTGTCTGGCTTCTTTTATTTTGAGATTCATCCTTATTGTGTGGATTGATAGTTCCTTTCTTTTTATTGGTAAGTAGTGTCCCATCCCGTGAATATACGGGTTTGTTTATCCATTCACCTGGTGATGGACCTTTGGGTTTGTTTCCATTTTGGGGCTGTTAGAGATAAAGCTTCTGTAAACATTTATGTATCCGTTTTTATATGGACCTGTGCTATTATTTCTCTTGGGTAAATATCTTGGAGCGGAATGGCTGAATCACGTGGTAAGTGTATGTTTAACTTTTTTTTTTTAAAGATTTTTATTTATTTATTTGAGAGAGAGAGACAGAGTGAGACAGCATGAGAGGGGAGGTCAGAGGGAGAAGCAGACTCCCCATGGAGCTGGGAGCCTGATGTGGGACTCGATCCCAGGAGTCTGGGATCGTGACCTGAGCCGAAGGCAGTTGCTTAACCAACTGAGCCACCCAGGCGCCCTATGTTTAACTTTTTAAGAAACTAACTGTTGTCTAAAATCATTATCCTGCCCCACAAGCACTGTATGTGATTTCCAGTGACTCTACATCTTTGGCAATATTTTATATGGTCACTCTTTTTCATTTCAGGTATTCTAGTAGGTGTGTAGTGGCATCTAATGATGGCTTTATTTTGTAATCCCTGGTGACTATGGAGTGGAACTTCCTTCATGGGCTTATTTGAGGCTGTCTTTGTATATGGGTACATGGAGATCTACATTATTCTTTTATTTTATTTAATTTATTTATTTGACAGACAGAGATCACAAGTAGGCAGAGAGGCAGGCAGAGAGAGAGGAGGAAGCAGGCTCCCCGCTGAGCAGAGAGCTGGATGTGGGGCTCGATCCCAGGACCCTGAGATCACGACCCGAGCCGAAGGCAGAGGCCTCAACCCACTGAGCCACCCAGGCGCCCCAAGATCTACATTATTCTTAATGACTATGTAGTACTCTCACATTGGATCCATTTTTTTTTATTTCATCAAGACCCTACTGGTGGGCATCTTGGTTGGCTTTGATGTTTTGCTGTTCCACGGAATGCCTTGGTACACCTTGTATATGCATTTCTGCATGTTTATCTATTTCCATCATGCGGCATTGATGGGTAAAAGGAATGCATGCTTTTAAGGCTTTTGAAATACATTGATAAATAGCTCCCCTGGAAATCAGCACCCATTACATCCCGCCCCATTGGTAGCATGGAGGAAACAGTCCCTGCTTCTAATTCAGACAGAAGCCTCCAGAGTGATGACTTGCAGGGTTTGAGGAAGTCTTTCAAGTATGACCCCATGACTTGTGGCCACAAGCCAGAAATAAGGGTTGATTGGCCACAGGACTCCCTTGGCATGCCCTTGGAAAATCATTAAGATGGTCTTGGGAGGGGTGGCTGTTCGTGGACCGTCTGAGAAGGAGGGGAAAAGCTGGGGTCAGGCTTGGGTTTGAGCCCAGCAATATTCACTCCTGACCTGTGACCTTGGGACAGCCACTTGACCTTTCTAATCACGGCTCTCTCAGATGTGGAGTAAAACAAATGATACCTACCCCCGAGAATGTGAAAGCCTTTTACAAACTCAAAAACAGTCACAGAGTTGTGTTGTGAGGAGCCTTTGTTTCTTCTCCAGAAATGTGGGCGGCACACAATTCCTCCTGGGTTCCTACCTGAATGATGCCTGCCTGGTGAGGAAGGGCAGGACCTGGTGAGGGAGGAAGAGTGTGGTGGGCAGACTCCCCCCACCAGAGATGTCCACATCCACATCCAGGGATTAGTGTGGATGTGTTAGGTTAGCAAAGGGGATTAAACCAGGAGGTGGGATTAAGATTACTAATCAGCTGACCTTAAGATAGGGAGATTATCTAGGATTATCTAGGTGGGCTCAATGTAATTACAAGGGTCCCTCAGTGTGAAAAAGACTGAAGAAAAAACAGATGGCAGCATGGGAAGGACCATGTTATGTGGTTGGCTTTGAAGATGGAGGAAGGGGCCATGAAGCAAGGAATGCAGGAAGCTTCTAGAATTTGGAAAAGATAAGGAAATGGATTCTTTCCTAGAGCCTCCTGAGGAATGCAGTCCTGGAGGCACCTTAACTTTAGCCCATTGAGATCCAGTTCAGACTTCTAACCTCCAGAACTGCAAGATAAAAAGGTTTATGTTGTTTTAGGCTGCTACGTTTATGGTGAGTTGTTGCAGCCATAGGACACTAATCCAGGAGGACAGGTGGGCTCCATGCGGAGCAGAATGCCTTGGAGAAGGGACTGGAGTGCCCCTACTTCCCGAATTCCTCAGTGGGGAGTGACACCAGCAAGTGCATAGCAGCAGGCTTCCTTGTGTCCTCTGGGGAACATCGAACAGTACTTCTTGCTTTGGTGGGGATTAATGGCAGGTGATAGAGAGAGGTAACCCTGCACAGGGGGCCTTGAAGACCAGGCTGTAGATATTCTGAAGGTCATGTGGGGCCGTTGAGGGTTTCAGTCAGGGCAAGGAGATGATGAGAACTTGCTAGGAATGGGGTAAAACAGGGAGCACTGGACTGGGAGTCAGAGAGCTGGGTTCAAATACCAGCATTGCCTCCCCAGGTGACCTTGGGGCAAGTTACTAATGATTTCTAGATTTGGATTCCATTTCCTAAAAACACTGGGACTATTTCTGGAGTCCTTTCCAGTCAAAGAACACAGCTGGCCCAGACTAGTCAGGGCCTCTTGGGATCAAAGGGAATTCTCTGGCCTATTACCCAGAGGGTATAGAAAGTTTAAAATAATAATAATAATAATAATAATAATAAACAACCAACATGCATTGAGCACTAACCATATTAAGAACTTTACATAATGAATCTCATTTAATCTTCTTACCATCATCTCAATGACTTCCTAGTGCTCTTAGGTTAAAGGTCACCACTGTGACCCACAAGGCCCTACAGGTGTGATCCTTGCTGACCCCTGGGGCCTCATCTCAGACCACTCTCCCCTTCACCCTGCACTCAGTTTCTCTGTCCTAGAAACGAATGGGACATGCGCCTGTACTTCAGGGTCTTTGTACAAGCCATCCCATCCACCAGGAATGCAGTTATCCTGCTCTCCAACCTTGTGGCTCTTCCTTCCTCCCATCTCAAGATGGCAGTCCCGTTGCCCTACCTTCCAGCTAAATCAGACTCTTGTGTACTTGCACTTGATTTCAGATGACAGGGCCCCATATACAAGTACATAAAAGTACACACTTATGTAGTCACCCATTCCTCCCCCTGGACCATGGGGGCCAAAGGGCCAGAGTGATAAATGTTTGCTGAAGGAAGGAAGGAAAGAAAGAGCAAATTAATAAATAGGTTTTCCTCTAAGGGATGAATGAATGAATGAGTAAAGATATCTGTTTCCTGAAGGAATAAATAAATAAAATACCATTTGCTGAAGAAATAAACAACAGATCCCAAAGGTTGGTATGGTTATCAGCCTCATCAAGAGAAGATCAGGGGTTTACCCAAAGTCAAAAGGTGAGCATGGGGGTGCCTGGGCGGCTCAGTGGGTTAAGCCTCTGCCTTTGGCTCAGGTCATGGTCTCAGGGTCCTGGGATTGAGACCCGCATCGGGCTCTCTGCTCGGCGGGGAGCCTGCTTCCTCCTCTCTCTCTGCCTACTTGTGATCTCTGTCAAATAAATAAATAAAAATCTTAAAAAAAAAAAAAGTGAACCCGGAAGGCTCCTCTCTTTGCAGGAGGTGGGGCCCGGCGCCAGGACCCATCTGAGCCAAAGGGTCACTGCAAGAAGGGGTCAAGGCTGGAGGAACTTGGGCTTACCATGAGGCAGGTCTGCTGGGGAAGCGTCTTCAAGGGCAGCACTCAAAGAGGATGTGCTGAGCACAGCTGCCTCAGCAGAAGAGGAAGGAACTGGCTGGAGGCGGTGGGGGAAGGGGGTGTGGGCTGGGGCCCCAGGTTCTGCGCCTGCAGCCACAACAGATCCTCCCCACGGTCCGGACCTCCACCACCCCCCAGCCCCGCCACTTCCGTAATACTCTCTCACGCTCACTGCCTGCTTCTCTCAGGCTGACTTTTCAAGCTGGATCACCCCAGGTCTGGACAAGGGTTGGAGGCCTCACCCACTTAACCACCGCAAGCTGGAGTATAAATTGCTACGACCACTTTGGAGGGTGACTTGAGCACTATCTGTGCAAACTTCCAAATGTGTACCCTTTGACCCAGCAGCTCTGCTTCTGGGAATTTATCCTAAAGACGCTCTAATGTCCGTCGGCAGTGATCGTCACAGTAGGAGATAGCACTGTTTGTCATGGTCAAGAACGTCCATCAGTAGGAGACCAGTAAGAAAACTATGTGCCATGGACGCCCTCCATGGAAAGTTATGCAGTCACCAAAAAGAGGCCCTCATCCGTATGAACGGACATAGGAGGACGTTCATGATATAAGCGTGTATTAGCATTTTTTAAGTGTCTATATTTCTTAATATAGTGTCTATTTTTAAAATATTTTATTTATTTATTTGACAGAGATCACAAGTAGGCAGAGAGGCAGGCAGAGAGAGAGGAGGAAGCAGGCTCCCCGCTAAGCAGAAAGCCTGATACGGGGTTCTATCTCAGGACCCTGAGATCATGACCTGAGCCGAAGGCGGAGGCCTTAACTCACTGAGCCACCCGGGTGCCCCTATAGTGTCTATTTTTTAAGTGTCTATATTTAACAGTCTATATTTCCATTATCTATAGCTGAGTAACACGCTCTCCAGAAACTGGCCATTCTTCAGTTGCCCCGAGCATCAGTAGGACTCCCTCATGGGGCTGCCTTCACCTGGGAGCTTGGCTGGGTGGAGCTTCCAAGATGGCCTGTCCTCCACCAGGGCTGTCCATGTGTGTGGCCGCTAACCATCCTGCGGTCTGGCTGAGCTGCCGGACAGCATGGTAGCTGGGTCTGGGGAGTATTTCAAGAGGCTAAGCTTCCAGGTGCGAATACTTACCAAGCCCCAGCTTGCATCGTGCTTGCTCACCTCCCCTTGCCCAAGGCAAGTCACGTGACCAGGTCCAAAGTCACTGTGAGAGGGGCTATCCCAGGGCACGGATGCTGGGAGGCCAAATGCATTGGGGACCATCCCAGTAACTACCCAGCACTATGCATGGAATTTGAGAATATTTTATTAGGAAACCACATATGCCCTTACTAAAATATCATCTCATGTATGTGTTGGATAATATGCATGTGCATGTGTGTGGTTAAAGGTATGTGCACTGATGTACAGCTGAAAGTTCAAGAAAATGCTAGCAGTGTTTAATTTTCAGGAGTAGAAATGGGCAGATAAAGGGGGACCTTTTGGTTTGTCCTTTATACTTTTCTTTAGGATTTGGAGATTTTAAAAGTGATATGTATTGTTTTTTGCCTTAAAGATTTCATTTATTTGAGAGAGAGAGAGCAAGAGCAGAGGGAGGGGCGGAGGCAGAGGGAGAAGCAGACTCCCCACGGAGCAGGGAGCCTGATGCAGGACTCCATCCCAGGACCCTGGGACCCTGACCTGAGCTGAAAGCAGATGCTTAACGGACTGAGCCAACCAGGCGCCCTGAGATGTATTACTCTTGCATTAAAATGTGTGTGAATGTGCTGTGAAAATCTTTGTGGTCTCCAGCAGCTTTCAGCCAGACTCTTGCCAGAGCCGTGCTCCGTTGGCTGCTGCTGATACGGCCTCCTATTGTCCTCCTTTGTTCTGCTGACCATCTTCCCAGCCAGCTTTCTCACCAATCCTCAGTTACTATCTCAGGACAAGGGAAGGAACTGCTGAGTTGAAGGTTAGGAACATCTGAAGGATGTGATACCTTCTGCCAGGCTGCCCTGCTGACGGACAGACGGATTCTCCCATTCCACCAGTCAGCTCGGGGGCACAGTGTGGGCCCGTCTGGTGTCCACCCTCCTAAGCAACCAGTACCCATGTCACAGACAAGAGAACTGAGACCCTGGCCCGAAGCCCACACAATCATAGGCAGTCCAGGAGGACCAGCTCAAGCAGGGGCTCCTTTGCCTCCCATCCCACCTCCAAGCTCCCTGCCAGGCCCCGTCTCCCCTCCACCCTCCCCCTCCAGGGAAAGACCAACCTCCTCAGGACAGTGAATGATCTGGACCCTGCTCCCCTGCCCACCCACCCCTCCCTTGCCACTTCCTGCCCTCACCCTCTGTCTTCCACCTGGATTAACCTGTTTTCAGTTCCCCGAAGGACTAGAACGCTGCCTCATCTCTGAACCTTTGTACATGCTGTCCCCTTTGCCTAAAACATCCCCTTGCCATAATCCTCCCTCCCCCACTTCCTCCTGGAAGCCTTCCCTGATCACCTGAGGGGAAGTTCAGTAACATGGTCACAGGGGCACTGCCAGAGTTTCCGTTCGTTCAGGTCTTCTTGTGTTCATGTATTCACCCAATGGTTACAGAAACGCTTGTCTGTGCCAGGAACCAGACTGGACAGCGGGGATACCAGAGTGAGCGGACCTTCCCTGCCCTGCCCAGCTCACATCCCAGTCTGATCGGGGGAAGAGAGGGAACTGGGAGTGGGCAGATGGTGCCAGTCCACGTGTGAACAGTGCTGGGCTGGGCATGGACCACAGGCAGGTGGGAGCCCAGTGTTCCTCCAGCTAGAATCACAGAAACACCCATCTAAAAAGGGAAAATCCCTCAGTGCTCCAGAGATGACATAGATGATTTCAATTCCTCTGTTTCCTAAATATGTATGAACTTGAACTTGATAACCATAGCGGCCCCCGTTTATTGAGCCCCTGTTTTGTGCACCTGACCTGTATTAACTCACTGAGGTCCCTTTGGGGGAGTATTATTGTCCCCATTTTACAGAAGAGGAAACTGAGGCTCAGAGAGATGAGTTGCTTGCCCGCGGTCATCCAGCTGGGAAGTAGCAGAGCTGGGATTTAGACACACAGTCAGGCTCCCAAAGCCTGTACACTTGGCCACTACACCACACAGCTACAAAGTAAGCACAAACCATTCTACAAGAACAACACTGAAACTGCTGCCCAAACTGCGTATGACACGGTTGTTGACAGGCGATGATGTTTTGTGGGAATGAGGTTGCCCCCTGGGCAGGGCTGAGTTCAGCCCATGTGTTCCCAGGGGGCCTTGGCCTGCCTACTACTGTTCTCTTTCCAAACCGCGAGGAAATCACCAGCTTTTGTCCTCCACTCAGCATAACAGCACCTTTTTTCGGTTTTACTTGAATTTTCGGAACACAAACTACTCTCGCATTGTCCCATAATTTTTTAAATATTAGAGAGATATTAGATAAATAGATGATACAAGTCTAGATACACTTCCTACCCTTCTTCTCTAGAAGTGAGCGTTATGAGCTTCTTGTGTGTCTTTCCAGAGAGTGCATATTCTGTTTTCTCTCATTAAGAAGAGGAAAGGCTTGGGACGCCTGGGTGGCTCAGTTGGTTAAGCAGCTGCCTTCAGCTCGGGTCATGATCCCAGCGTCCTGGGATCAAGTCCCACATTGGGCTCCTTGCTTGGCAGGGAGCCTGCTTCTCCCTCTGCCTCTGCCTGCCACTCTGTCTGCCTGTGCTCGTTCGCTCTCTCTCTGATAAATAAATAATAAAAAATCTAAAAAAAAAAAAAAAAAAAAGAAGAGGAAAGGCTCATACCACATTTGAAGCTCTGCTCCCTGCTAGTTCCACTTAACAGAGGATCTTGGAAATCACTTCATACAGACGGGGAAAAGGCTTCCTCATTCCTGTTCACGTTGTATGAACGCACGTTGTGTCCCAGCCTGTCCTCTGCCCGTGCATGTGAGGGCTGCTCTTGACCTTCACAGTTGCCCCTGCTGCCATTAGTCATGGCAGGAAGCAGCCTCGAATGTGGCCCCCAGTGATGTCCGTCTCCTGGATTCAGGCTTTGCTGTCATCTCCTCCCCCGAGAGTGGGCTGGGTCCAGGGTCAGCTTTTGATGAAGAGACCTAGTGAAAGTCACAGGATGGCTGAGACGGCCCAGAAGCAGTGACAGTCTAGCAGCACAGACCCCTAAGACCCAGCACCCTATGGGGCCCCCAAGTGGCTCAGTTGGTTAAGCATCTGCCTTCAGCTCAGATCATGATCCCAGTGGGATCGATCCCTGTGCTGGGCTTCCTGCTTAGTGGGGAATCTATTTCTCCCTCTCTGTTGCTGCTCCCCTGCTTGTGTTCTCTCTCTCTCTCTCTGTGTCAAATAAATAAATAATATTTTTTAAAAAGAACAAAAACAAAAACCCAGTGCCCAGGTCTTGGTTCCTAAATACTATTCTCCAATACAAGACATCAGGGCTCCTTCAAGAAATGGCTGATTCCAAGGTTAAGACAGGGAACATATGAGCCTGGGGCACGTTGTGTTGCCAAGAAAGCAAGGAAATGCTTGAAAACCCTAAAGAACGGGGGCAAGTTAAAGGGACACAGGAGCCACCCTGAAAGATTTCCCAACGGCCAAAGTGGGAGCGATTTAAGCAACAAAATACACAGCGTAGTATCGTATTTATAACTCAAAGTATAAAATAAACACGCATGGGTCCACACCGACATAAGGAAATGATTGAACAAACACGTACATGGGAGAGAAGAGACAGATTGTCCCTATAGAAGAATTCCAAATAATTTATGATATTCCTCCCAGGACATAGACTTTCATTCTGTATCCCTTCCAGGGTGGGTGGGCTCACCGACTCGTTTCCAAAGAATAAAGTGAGGGAAAGGAAAATATCACCACCTTACATTGGAGAAACCTATCCCACACTACTTTAATCAAGAAGTGAAGGTAAAAAAAAAAAAAAAGATTAATCTTATAGGTGATGTCACATCCATAACCTTAGCACAATCATGAGAAAGACAGAGACAAACCCAAACTGAGGGACATTCTACAAGATCCTTGGTCTCTGTTCCATAAAACTCAAACTCATGAAGAGCAAGCGAAGACTGGGAAACTGTCAGAGACCGGAAAAAAATCAAGGGGACATGACAGAACGCCGTGTGGTGGTATGCTCAGTCAGATCCTGGTACAGAGAAAAGATAACAGTACAGAGTTGAGTGAAACACAAATAAACGTTAGACTCCAGTCCATCGTGACATAGCCGACTGGTTTCTCTTGGCAAAATGTTCAGTGGTAAATGAAGATGGTAACGTTCAGGAAAACTGGGCAGGGTGGGGAAGTACAGAAACCCTCTGTATTCTCTCTTTGCAGTTTTTCTGTGACTCATAACATTATTCCAAAATTTTTTTTAAAGCTTATTAAGAAACAAGTGATGGGATGTCACTTCCAACATTAGGTACCA
>ML103851.1:0-15775 GCA_003697995.1 Taxidea taxus jeffersonii
GCGTTCCTTAGCAACGGCCCTGCCAGCAGCGCTATTTTGGGAACTGTAACTTTTCATTGAACAGGATTGTGAACGGGAGCTCTGAGCACGGTCCGGAGGAGTCCCAGGTGCCCCAAGCTGGGCACAGGTGGGGGACGCGCCATGGCCTGTCTGCTAGAGACTGCCCGGCCTCCGGCGGGCACAGCTGGCCATCCGTGCTGGCTGTCCGTGCTGGCCGGCCTCGGTAAGGCCAGTGACCCTGTAAGCTGACGGCAGAGCCCGTCCCGGCTGTGTGTCGAGGACATGGAAACCAGCCCTGAGCAAGGCGGGTAGAAAGCACGGTTTTGAGCTTGAGCTTTGGGACCTTTCATGGTGTCCCCTGGCTGTGTTCTCCCAGCAGGCATCTGCATCCTTTCCTGGGTGGGGGTGGCCGGCGAACTGTGGGTCACACCTGGCCCAGAACCAGGTTTTGGGAGGCCCTTGGGCTGAGTCAAGGTTTTTCAACTTACAGCACTTTTTGTAAAAATAAAAAAAATAAAAAAATTGAAGACTTTCAATTTTGGGGCTAGATGGCATGTGGGCCACAGAGTCTAAAATACTGGCCTTCTGCTCTTTTTTCGGGAAAGGTTGCTGAGCCCTCGCCTGGACCCTGTGGTCAGGGGACAGGGCTGCAGAGATGAGCCCTTCCCAGCTGTAGATCTCCAGACTTCCAGCCTGGCTGACCTTTCTGCCCTTCCTGGGGAGAGGGCTGTGGCCTCGGGGGAAGGGGGTGCTGGGCCATGGCAGCCACTCCCATCCCTGCAGGGTCACATGCGTGGACTGGGTCCACGTCCTGCATGCAGTGAGGGCTCTGCGGGGGAGGCCCGTTGCTCTCACCTGGGCACCTGCCCCCAGCCTGGGGCCCGGGCAGTCCGTCGCCCTCATCAGCGCTCATCGGCGGTTAGGGGTGTGGCAGGCAGGGGGCGTCCTTTCTGCGGGGGCGCTTTGTAGATGCCCCCACTTAGTCCCCACACGGGTGCTGTGAAGTCCGCAGTGACCTCATTCTCCCCATCTCTGAGGTGAGGAGGTGGAAGCCGGAGAGGTCTGCCATGGGATGGGGCGCGTGTGGAGCGAGACCTTCCCCTTCTTGTGCCACTCTGAGGGTAAAAGGGACGTTGTTGGAGGCCCAGAAGGCAGTGGTGGGGCTTAAACCGGCTGGGGTGCAGGGCGCGCTGATCTGAGGTCGGCACCCGCCCCAGGCCCCGCAGGGATGGGAGGCAGTGGTCCCGGGCCAGACTCGTGACCCCGCAGTGCCGCTCTGCGCGGGGTAGCCTCGTGCACACCGTGTGGCATCTGAGGGGGGTGGGGTTCTGTGCCCCGTCTGTGCTCTGCATCTCGGAACTACTGTCGTTTGCTGTTTGTAAGCCCGGACCTGCCATCTGGTGGCCGTGGGGCTGGACGAGGTGTGCCCCGAGCACCACGCCCTCTCCGGTAGTAGGAGGCTGGCGGTGAACCACCCCTCACAGGCAGACCCTCAAAGGCTCCAGCAGCTGCGCCCCAAGCGAGGGGAGGCACTGAGCCCTCCTTTCAGTCCTCCCGGAAGCCTGGGGTCGTTTCTTCTGAGGGCTCCCGTCTACACTTACGGACTCCCTGCTCTGACCCGCTTCGGTCCTGGGCCGGTGCCTCCGAGCCTGAGCCGGCCGGGGGCAGGGATCGACTCTTATTCCCCGCCTTCTTCCTGGGGTGGGTGCAGGCCTGGGTGGGCCGTGGTGACGCGGTTTGCGTACCGGGGGACCGGTGTGGAGCAGTGGCCATGGAAGTGGACCGGTTACCTGTAGCTACGAGAATGTTCTGTAACCCCCGTAGCTCCTCGGGCAGACATCCGTCGGTGTGTGTCATCCGGTCTGGGACGGGTCTCTGCTGGCTGGACGGAAGCAGCCCCGTTTTGTACATCTGCCTCTTGTCCCCAGCCTGCTGGCCAGTGCGTCCTTGCAGCAAGGACAGGCGGGGGCTTGATTGTGGGGGTATGCGAGCACTTCTGAAGTCACTGCCGCTTCAAGGCCCCGCTGGCCAAAGCAAACCAGAGGGCAGAGGCCAGCATGGGAACGGGGGGCACTACAGGGGTACCGATGTGGGCAGGGGCCATGGCCAGTCTCCCGTAGGCAGGCGGTGGAGAGAGGCTGGGGGGCTGGGGGTGCGGCAGTGCCTGGGCCTCCTTAGGAAGTCCGGATGTGGAGAGGGAGTCCAGGGAGGTGTGGGGGAGAAACGGGGGTATCATGCCAGGGCCTGGGGTGCCACTCTTCCCAGGAAGGCCCCTTGCAAGAATGAAGGCACATAGGGAGGGACATGGGGGCTTGGCTGATGGCTGGATTTCCTTGCAGATGCTGAAAGCAAAGCCTGCAGCCCCGACGGAGGGCCCCAGGCCGCACAGAGTGAACCCTCCACCCCCAAGCAGGAGACGCTGATTTCCGATGAAGCCCTGCCCGGAAGTCCTCTGGCCACGGGGACAGACCCCTCATCCCTGGACGAGCCGCTGTCCTTGGACTCCCATTGTGACGACACAGGTACTGGCCATGACTGCGCCGGGCCAAGCTGTAGTCGGGATGGCCCGGGTGGCCCCCCGGGGTAGCATTCTCGGCTCCTGGCCCTGCTGCGCTCTGCCCTGTGGTTGGGTTTCAACACTTGCCAGAGCATTTTTCTCTCCTGCTCTTCACAAGCCTGGCACAGTCAGCAGGTGGTAGGTGCTTGGAGACGTTCGCAGGGGTCCTCCTTGTTCCATTCTTCCTGGGACAGGGTTGCATGCCACTGGGAACTTCAGAACAGGAGAATTCTCTCCAAGGGAGCCAGGGCCCAGTGGGAGCATCTTAGTTGAGCCCCAGGCCGTGGGGCAGGTTGAGGAAGACAGACCTCCCTAGTGGCCCAAATCCTACGCAGGGGCCGCCTCCCCGGCAGCCCCTGTCCTCTGTGCCTGCCACAGGGCGCCCGGGGCCTGGGGATGCAGGTGGGGGTGCCGGATGCTTCTCTCATCATGTGCCTCTGGGGGGCGTGCTGGGGGTGCTGCTTAGAGCCCCACTTCCAGCCTCCAAGAGATGGGAAAGGCAGTAGCTCTTATTCAGGGTTGTTTGGAGGTAAGAGGAGTCACACTGGGTCCTTGCTGGGGACGGTGGGCGGACAGGCGTCAGCTGAGGGAGCAGGTGGGAAGGAAAGGAAGGTGGAGAGGTAACCAGACATGAGCCTGTCCAGGGAGCCCCTGGGTCTTTGAAATACCCACCACTCTTCTTTGGATCTGGCAGCAGAGTTTTTTATAGAATTACTGTGGGGTGGGGGAGGGGAGCTCCCTGTCGAGCCATGAGCTTTTCCCCTCGTGACCTTGGCAGCTATGAGTGCATCAGGCCTGGTCTCCACGTGTGCGGGAGGCTGGAAGTCCAGGTCGTGTGGATGGGCCGCCGGGTTCTTGGGCTTCAGAGGCAGGTGGGCGTCTGTTCTCTGAGGCCTTCCTCTGCCAACAGGGCCCTGCGTTTCCCCAACGGCCCTGGCTGGCAGAACCCCTCGAGGGTCGGCGGACCCTGGCCAAGAGGTCTGCTCTGCCTTTCCTGGGGGTGCCTGTGCCTCTCCGTTTCCACCCCAGCCTGGGGATGTGGTAGGAGTTTGGGGTCTGAAGGGTTGTGACCTTTGGGACTGTCCCGGGGTCCCTAGGCACCAGACTCCATCAGAGGGGTGGTTGGCGAGCCCCCCCTTGGCCACGGAGCCTCCCGCTCTTCCGGGCTGCTGCTCCCAGTTCCCTGCTGGGGCGGGGCGCTCCTCCGTGGCCGGCTCTTTGCGCCTGGTCCTCTGGGCACCCCGCCAACCTCAGTGCTTCCTTTTTCTGCACGCGTGGTGTAGAGATGGGATTCTTGAGCGTAGAGGTCGTCTGTTGAGAGCACAGGTTTGTATTAAGGACTTTCTTCCGGGTAGGATGTGCTGTTGGTCAGGGGTCATAATGGCAAACATGTCTGGGTTCCGTCCCCACCCGACCCCGAGCGATGGGAGGAGGTGAGCAAACCTGCAGACCTCCTTGAGTGAAGTCCATGACCATGGGCGTGCCCGCAGGGCTCCTCCCTGAGCCTGGGAGCTGGGGCAGCCTGGGGACGAAGGGAGAGCATGCCTGAGCCGGGGAGGAACCTTGCAGAGACTGGGAACAAGGTCCGCAGCTGCTTCTGCACGCAGCCACTGAAGTGTCTGTCACCTTTGTGTCAGGTTCCTGATGAAACCGCTTCCCTCCTCCGTGGAGCCCAGGAGCAGGCACAGAAGACTTGCAAACGAAGGCACATGGCTCTGCCCGCGAGCCTTCCCTCCAGAAGCAGCCCCCAGGCTGAGTTTCGGGGGCTGCGGTTGGGGGTGGGGGGGCAGGGCAGACCATGACACTTCCACAGAATGCAATGTCGGTGCGCGTGGTCAGAGCCGGGGTAGGATGGAGAGAGAGAGGCTGAAGGCAGTCGGAACCCAGGGGACGGGGAGGGAGGTGGAGGCCCAGTGGATTTGCCCTGTGGGAGGGCACCGGGCTGCAGGGCGGGCCAACACCTGGGGAGCGAGCGAGACCACCATCTCTGGTCAGTGTGGGGCCCTAGCGATGGGGCCTGCTCTAGCCGCTGGACTCCCTGTTCCTGCCTTCCGTGGGGTCCGAGTCCCTGGGGCAGGAGGGAGAGTTTACGTGGTTGGTACAGGGAGAAGCTCTAGAAAACTCCACAGTGATGTTTGTGCTCGTTAGCACGAGGCGAATGAGTCTCTTGTGGAGGGCAGTGAAGGGCTTGTGTCCTAACGAAGAAGTTAAAATGAAAAGTGTGAGTTCATGTAGCAGAAAACGCAGCAAACCAAAGTACAGGAACATGGAGAAAAGTCCGAAAAGCCTGAAGGAGGCAGGTTGTATGCAGGGTTCTGTTCTAAGCACTACGGGGGCACCAGCTCTTGTGACCAGGGGATGGAATTTAAGACGTGGCTGAACGCTCGGCTTGGCTGTGTGACAGCGGATAAGTCACTCAACCTCTCTGAGCCTGTGTTCTCAACTGTAAATGAGGACAAGACCACACCACCTCTCAGGGTTGCTAAAATGAGGGAATCCCCAGGAATCCCCTGGCTCCATCCTGACATACCCCAAGGACTCCATAAGTGCTTGCCACTGGTAATGGTTCTCGTTGTCCTTAGAGTAAAAGCCTCTTTCGGGGACGAATGCACGTAACACACAGGACCCAGCTGCCTGCACAGGTCTGAGGATGTGGGTCCACCTGCATTTTGCTACTGAGTGGGGGCGTCACCGCTGGGGTCTCGGGCAGCCCTCGGGCCCGGAGTGCCCTGCCCCTGGGGCCCCAGGTCTCTGTAGAGAAGCCTGGCTTTGAGCAAAGCCCTTCGGGGAGGGAGCACATGACAGTCTAACAGACTCTAAACTCACTGCTTAACAAATTGCAAGTCAGCATTTAAAAACAAGGAGATTTCACCCAAATCTTCATGTGCAGTTGGCTTCTTTCCAGCCGTCAGTGTCACCCCCCACCGGGGCTGGTGTTCCCATGCAGCCGTGGCCACGGGCCGTACCCCTGCACAGCCTCATCCGTCTGCCCTTGCCCAGCCCATCCTGTGAGGGTCAAGAGCCTGGTCTGTGGAGCCACCCCTGAGCTGCCACGGGACATCCTTATGTGGGGAATGCAGTGGCCCCTGCCTCCATCCGTGGCCTCGCTTTCTGTGGCTTCAGTTCCCCACCGCGAGCCGCTGTCTGGAAGCAGATGCATTTCCTCCTGACATGGCGTCAGTCAACGGTAACCTAGTGTTCGGTCCCAGGCCCGCGGCCTTCCCCTCACCACATCTCCTCGCGTCGGCTCATGTCCTCACCCGTCACGAGAAGGGGGAGCACAGCCCGAGCACAGCCCAGTGAGATCTTTTGAGAGAGCGACCATGTTTACAGAACCGTTCTTTTACAGGACGTGGTTATCACGGTTCTGTTCTGCGAGTTATTGTGAATCTCTCCCTGGGCTGTGAATTGCGCGTATCCTAGACAGGCATCTAGAGGAGAAGACTCGGACCTGTCGGGTTCGGCACTCTCCGTGGTTCTAGGCATCCACGGGGGTCCTGGAACGTGTCTCCTGCAGATAAGGGGGGCTGCTGTAGTTAAGGCACGATGGGGTCCCAGGTCTGCAGGGCCTGAGGCAGAGCTCGGGTGGGCAGGCGGCTGTGATCTGACTCTGTTCACCTGTCAGTCTTGTCCCCACAGTCTTGCCCCTTCATGTCAGCACCTGACAGAGCCACCTGCTTGTGGCCCGTCCCTCTGTGCTCTCAGTGATGCCTAACAGAGAAACCTGGATGGAGCAGCAACTGTAGCAGGGCAAAGCTCGAACCAGGGCAGGGCCTGGGCTCTCTTCTTGGATCCAGGAAGTTCATGGAAATGTCCAGAGGCCCAGAATGGGATGGCCTTGTGTCCCCAGGAACACCCTGGGGACTCCTGTGCTGTTCACTGTGTCCTGGAGGGTTAGCTTTTTCTTTTTTTTTAAACAGCGGACTTTTGCAGACTTTGCGGGGGAGGGGGAAGGACCACACGTGTGTCCAGAAGCTCCCAGCTTCAGAGACAGCACTCCTTGGCCAGGCGGGAACACCCCAGCTGGGTCTGCGGTTTTCATGTGCCCCCAGCTGCTGTGTGGGTTCGGAGGGGAGTGGTGGGGGTTCCCTCCAAACATCACAGAGATTCTGACCATTGTTTCCTTTGACCCTCCGTTTGAGTTTGGTGGTTGGGTTTTTGGACCCTTGTATTTGGGGTGATTTTGCTTCTCTGGGTTTTATGTGGATGGTGTTATAGCAGCAACATAGCATTTCCTAAAAACACCGAGAAGGATCTGTTGCTTTGGCTTTGAACGGGACGGGTGACTGTTCCGTGTTTCTGTTGCTGGGCAGGGGCTGAGCTCTGGCGTCCCTATGAGTGCACTAATTAAAAAAGGAAAGCGGCATTCAGAAAGCATGTACTTTGTTCGTTATGTTTTCTTAACAGTCCGGCTTTTTTTTTAAGCTGAGAAAGCAGAGGCCCAGAGAGATTGTTGTTCATCCAAGACCACAGAGCCCGGAAGTGGCCAGCTGGGGCTTGGTCCCCAGACACACTTTTGGCCGTGACACTCTGCAGCCCGAACTAGCGGCAAGCAGGGGATACACCTTCACTCCGTTTCTGGAATGTTCGGAGTGCGGGTTTTTTCTGAAGTAGAGGAGCGGGTGGTGAAGTTCAGGCTCTAGATCAGACCCGGCTGCCACCTGTGTCTGACGGCACACTCAATGTGCCACCACCGTAAACCCAGAGTCCAGGCAGAGACCTCCTCTCCCTGACCGGTGGCCACGCTTCCCCACTGCTCGGAATCTAGGCTCAGCCCATCATGGCCAGCTGTCCAGCTGAGACCGAGGACATGCCAGGTATCATTAGGGTGCAGAGGAACTGGACACAGCAGCTGCCCCCAGCCCACCAGGACCTTCCTGTCACACTGGTCGCTCCTGGTCTTGGATTGTCTCCAGTGGGTGACAAATGGGCTCAAAGGATGCCCACCACCTGGACAGCACTCCCAGGCTGAAGGGCAGGGTGGAGCTTAGCATCCATGCAATCCTCTTGAGTCTGTCTCTTGTCCTGCCAAGCCTAAATAAAGTACGGACTCTGTCCCTGGACATCAACAAAAAGTTTATCAGACCCTGCCTCAGAAAGGACATGGGGGGCACACGGAAGTAATGGAATATTTCGTAAAACGTGCTAGTAAGTCCTGGATGTGCAAACTTGGCTCCGCTTCCCTCCCTTCAGTTCATCCTGGAGCCCTACGCCGCCGAGGTGCGCGGGATGACTTGGGAGCCCTGGTTGAGAGCTCAGCAGGTGAGCAGCGGCCTCTGCTGGCCGGGAGCGCGCACGAACGGCCCCGGGGCAGGCTCCCAGGCTGGGAAGGTGGGAAAGCTGACGTTGTCTTCATTTTTTTTTTCCTGACCTAGCAACTAAGACTTGAACGGATTCTGATTTAACGCTTAAATTCTCATTTAACGTCCTGATTTCAAGAAGATTGCAAACTATAATGGTGGCTACACACTCATATGTTCTGTAGAGGAAGGTGTAGGCTGAGGAATATGTCGGAGCATCCCTTTCCCAGCCTGGGGAGCCCCAGACAGATCAGGGACATAGAGGACCATGTGTGATCAGCTTGGGTGAGTTTTGTGGGAAGATGTTGGAGGGGATTTTGGTGAGACCTGCTGGTGTACTGGGTCCCGGGGCTCTCAGAGCAGAAGTGGGGTACCTTGGGCTGGTGGGGAGGGAGGACTTCCATAGAGCTGTTAGAAGCTTACCCTGCAGTCTCTCTCTGGTTGAGGGGGTATGGGCTATGACCACTGACTCCCTCCCAGAAGTCTGAAGCTGCCCTGTGCAGCGCAGTCCCAGTGGCTGCATGACTACTTAAATTAATTAAAACTAAATGAAATTTTAAAAATTAGCTTCCCAGTCACACTGGCCACTTGTCAGTTGCTCATTGGCCACACATGGCTGGTGGCCTACTGAAAGGGACAGGGAGGAAACCTGTCCAGCATCTCAGAAGGTTCTGTTGGTGGCACATACCCACTCTGGGCACAGGCAGGGGAGTCTTGCTGTTTGAGTTGGCCAGCCTTCTGGACTCTGCTGCACCAACAGAGACACCCTGGTCTGCAAAAAACCCTTTATGGACAAGGTTGACCAAACCCTGTTTTCAAGAATGGATTTGGGGCAGGGTGCATAGCAGGAAGGAAAAGAGCCCTGGAGACCATTGCTGTGGTCTAGGCAGAGGCGGTGGAAGCTTGCACAGGGAGGAAAAGTGGACATGGCTGGGAACTATTTTGGAAGTAGATCAGCCAGGATTTATCTGTGAATTACATACAAGGGCCAAGGCATTGGGTGTCCAGTGTGGCCGCTCAGCTGGTGTGTAGGAAGCCTGGTGAAGGTCTGTCTGCTTTAGTGCTGTGTCTGTGGCTCCTGGAAGGCTGCCTGGACCCCATAATTATTTCAGGATTGCAAATGTTAATTGCAAATGTTTCAGGACATTTGCAAGATGGGTGGATGGATGAGTGTGAGAGAGGAGAAGCCTCAGGAGGGCTTCCCCCTGGGAAATCAAGAGATGGGTTTGGGAATGTTTCATTTTGCCTTTCTGACCTCCAGATGGAGATGTCACGGTGGTTGATAATGTACGAGTCTGGAGCTTGGAGGGAAGGTCAAGGGTTGACAGAAAGATGGGATTGATTTTGAAGCCAGAAGATGGGATGGGAGAGTTAGAGCTGCGGACTGAGGGCTGGGTCCTGGGCGGCCCATGTGGTGCTGGTGAGAGGTTGAGCAGGCGGGGCCAGTGTGACGGGAGGGACCTGGGGACAGGTATCTGGAAGCAAAAGAGGAACGTGTTGAACTGAGGACAGCTGAGACATACCAGGTGGACCTGCCCTGGCTGACGCAGGTGTGGGGACCCTGACCTGGGCCGCTCAGTTCTTCCTGTTAACCTTTCCCTCGGCAGCATAGCCAAGGGAACCTGTGGAGCCAGGTCACACACTGCTCACCTTGTCCAGACCCCCAGGGCCCAGAAACTGGCCTATCCGTGTTGTGCCACAAGAGCGTCCCTGCCATGGAGTCAGCCACGGAGAGTGAAAAAACAGAAATGGTAATGACATGGGACCCGTGGAACGTGCAGTGCCCACTTGCGAAGTTTGGAAGTCTTCGGAGGGCAGGGATCAGGCCAGCGCCGTGTGTTCAGCACCGCGGACAGCACCCGCCCTTCGGGACTCTCGCTAATGCATGGACCCCTCCCTCCCTGTGACTTTAGGACCCGCTCTACCAACCTGTTCTTTAGGAGAGTTTGTGTCCTCCTCCTCAGCTAGTCTTAAAAAAAATAAGATGAGATGTATAGCAGGCACCGTACTGGGCACCTTGGGTGTGTTTTGAGAAGGCAGGGAGCGCTGGGGTCTCGGGTGGGCACGGGGATCCTGTATCAGGGAGGAGGGAGGCAATATGGGGGTTTAGGGACCGTTGTGTTTGAGTCAAGCAGCCAAGAAGTGTGCCCCACCCCCAACCGAAGGCCTCAGTTTCCCCTGGGAGGAGGGAGGTGAGGAGATGGGGGGAGAGTCTGAGGCAGAACTGAGCCCAACAGTGGCCGTCAGAGGTGGTGGACACTGGGGCTCCGCCACCATCTTTCTCCTGCAGCACTCACGGGGTGGACCTGGGGGGCAGAGGCCTCCCCAGGGAGCTAAATGGAAAGGAAGTGAGGCAGAGGACTTGGGGGTATCCGTGGGATGGGTGGTGTAGTGATGATCGGTAGAACTTGATGTGGATGAAGGGAAAAGTGAACATGGGCTGGGAGAAGGCCGAGGGGTAGACAGGCTCGGGGATAGTGCTCGGGGAGCAGCAGGAAGGAGAGGGAATGGGCACAGGGTTCTGAGCAGGCTGACTCTCCCTCACCGCTGGGCCGCCCTGCCTCTCGTACCACCTGCCGGGACCTCCATGCCAGGGGCCAGGGCTGTGGAAAACCAGACCCGTAACGTTAGTAGCTGCTCTTATTGTTACTTCCTGTTTAAACCTTACATCAATTCCATGAGGGACTCTTGGTGTTTGCCATCAGATGTCACATGTGGGTAAATGGAAGCACGGTGGTGGTTAGTGATTTACCAGGATCACAGTGCAGGGGCTGATGGGGGCCTGGGCACGTCTGCTTCTGAAGCCTGTGATGGCCACCATCCCCAGGTCAGACGGAAGCAGGAACTTGGGCAGCACCTGCCGAGTAGGGAAAGGACGGAATTACCTGCACTCTTTACGTTCCTCTCTCCCCTTCCCCCTCCCCCCTCCACTTCCCACAGTTCATTGACCTCTGAACTCACGGGAAGTCAGGTCTCTAGGCAAAGCGTCCCCTCTGTCCCCTGTCCGCTGTTCCTGTTCCAGTCCCACCCAGCCCGAGCCGCTGCACTGTCCTCACTCACATCCACCCCGGCCAGAGGGAGAGCAGCTTGTCAATGCTCTGTTTTGCCTTGGAACCAGCCAAGATGCCGTCCGCACCCAGAGGTGAAGAAGCAGACGCTGCCGGCAGCCTCCCGCCAACCACGGACGAGCCCTCTCACGCCGTAGCTGGGTCTGACTCCCTGGACAGCCCTCCCAGAGCCCTGGAGAGATCCGTGGGCCAACTCCCCAGCCCCCCGCTGTTGCCCACCCCACCGCCCAAGACAGGCTCCCAAACCACGAAAAACGTCACAGGTGGGTCCGCAGGTACGTCCTTCCATTCATCAGCGATGCCCTCGGCCTGGGGCGCTCCCGTGGCGGGCGGGCTCTCACACTTTGCTTTTGGGGTCTGGGCTCTGGGCAGGTCTGGGGAGCAGGATGGGAGGCAGAGAGCAGTTCTTAGCAAGGAGCTCTGGTTGCCAGGAGTAGAGCCCTCTGGCTCTACTTCCTCGAGCGAAAGGCCATCTGTCAGCAGCAGTCCAGGATGTCTTCCAGAACCTCATGCAGAAGGTGCAGCCAGCCGCCAGGATGAGGACTCTGTGTGTCTGTGTGGATGTTCAGGCATCCTCTGCTCTGTTGCTCTCCTCCTCTCTCTCCCCATCCTCTTTCTTGCCCACTCCGTGCCCTCCTTTCCTCCATCTTTCTCTCTCACGGTCTCGTCTCCCCAGTGAGCTCCATCCTGCATGGCAGAACCAGAGATAAGCACTGGCCTGTAGGGCAGAGATCCGAGAGGGGAGCACGGCCGGGCGGAGGTCCCAAAAGGCATCCGCTTCCGTCACCTTGGCCACACTGGCTGAATAATCCCAGGAAGTGGAAACATTCGCTTTTGGAGTTTGGGCATTTCTTGTCCCATCACGGGTAGAAACAGGAGACACACCTGGTCTCGGGGGGAAAGCAGGTCCTTCCGTAAGAGGTGACAGTCCCGAAGAGTAGATGGTTCCCCGCTGCCTCGGGGGCTCGTGGGCAGGGAGAGCATATGGATGGCAGACCTCAGCGGCTCTGACCTCTACCCTCCTTGCCACTCCGTCCCTCTTGCTGGGCCACAAGGAGGCCCAGGTACACACCACCTGTTCCCAATGCGTGTGCCAGCCTCTCGGGGGAGGGGATGGTGCCCCATTCATAGTTAAAGAGACAGAGGTTCAGGGGGGGGCTCCAGCAACATGTCCCGGGTCCCATGGCTAATGGAGACTTGATCCCACTTCTGGGCCTGAGGCTTGTAACACCCCCACCCCCGCTGTAGCATTCTTCTCCTTGTTTTCCCCAGGCAGTGCCGACCCCAGCCCCACAGCAACATGCACCTTGCCTTCCGGTACCCGCCATGTCCCTTCAGCTTGCCCCATGGGTTGAACAGTGTCCCCTCAAAATTCACTTCTTTCTGGAACCTCAGAAAGTGGCTTTCTTTGACAAAGGGTCTTTGCAGACATAATTACATCAGGAACAGGAAGAAATCATCCTGCCTTCATGTGGGCCCTGAATCCAGTGAGAACATCCTTACAAGAGACAGAAAAGGACACAGAAGATGAGGGGGGACAGAGATCGGAGTGACCTCCTTGCAAGCCAAGGCCTGCCGAGGTTTGCCAGTGGCCACCAGGAGCTGGAGGGAGGCTGGCGTGTTTCTCGCTCAGCCCTCAGAAGCCTCCAGTCCTCCTGACCCCAGAAGTCTCGGACTTCTGGCTCCGACAACAGCGAGAGAATGAAGTCTTGTTAGTCTGAGCTACCCAGTTGGTGGGGCTCGGTGACCGCAGCCTAGGACCCCCCCAGCCCCCACCAGACCCCAGACGGCAGCCTGGGACCCCCACCGGGCATACAGCAGGTGCTCAGTGAGTGCACGGGCCTGCAGTCGAGGAGCAGCTGCGTGTTCCGAGCCCCGCCCGCCTGCTTCTGCGTCTCTGGGAAGGAGTCCAGGCCTGCGGGGTGCTGGCGAGAGGGCCCCCAGATGAAAGTTTGGAGCAGGATCTCACTGTCCTGTGTCTTGCGGTAAATTTCTTCTCCACCCGTGGAGACCTGAAACCACTGGAAATCCACCCACCAGGCACCATGCGCCACGTTTTCTTCTGGCTCACCTGCAGTTCGCTCTGGTGCCTGGGTGGCTCAGCAGCCCGAGATGGGCCACGTCCGCGTGCTCGGGGCGGATCAGGCCACGGGCCGCACGCGCTGCCCTATGGTGACTCTGCCTGTTCTCACAGCTGAAACTCTGGGTCCCGACGCCTCAGGTTCAGCGCCTAGACTTCCACCCTCCCCTTCCAAGGAGCTCCGGCACATCCCGGGGATTGACGTGGGGGCCGGACTAGGAGCAACGAGAGAGCACAGGCGGGTGGTCTTGGTCTGGATCTCTTTAACAGCCGAGACTGCATTTTGGTGACTTGTCTTCATTTTCTCCCGTCTCCCCCTTTTCCTTTTCTTTCGGGGGAAGCGTCAGCGTGTGAGCACTAGGTGGCAGCAGAGGAAGGCGAAGGCCCCTTACTGGCCTTAGCTGGGACCAGGGGGACAGCAGGTGCAAGCTAGGTCCCCAGGAGACGGTTTCTCCTCCACCAGAGGTTGGGAATCGTCCCCCTGCCCCCAGGCCCACTCACAGACTTGCATTGCTGGGTCTGTTTGGGGTTTAAGCTGTTAAAAAAAATTTTTTTTTTAAGATTTTATTTCTTTATTAGTTAGAGAGAGAGCGAGCGAGCACAGGCAGACAGAGCGGCAGGCAGAGGCAGAGGGAGGAGCAGGCTCCCTGCCGAGCAAGGAGCCCGATGCAGGACTCGATCCCAGGACGCTGGGATCATGACCTGAGCCGAAGGCAGCCGCTCAACCAACTGAGCCACCCAGGCGTCCAATGGGTTGCCAACGTTTTAAACATTCTCGTATGTTTAAGTGTTAAATATTAACGTGGGAAACAATGTCACTTTTACCTGTCATCCAAATTTTGGGCTCTTCTTGACCAGTCTTCCTGTCCGTAGCCCCCTGAGTCCCAGCAGCTCCGAAAAGGTGAGCAGGTGCTCTCATTGGCTGAAAACCTCTCCCCTGCTCGTAGGAACTGCATGAGGTCCATTGACTCACCTGTGTCTCAACTGCCTGGACCCAGGCCCCATGTGAACAAACCACCTCAGGGCAAAGCTGCCCTGCCCAGCTGGGGGACAGCTGCCACTCCACACGGGGGTCCCGTGGCCTCTGCCACACCCTGGAGGCACAACTTGGAGTTGGCTTTGGAGCCTGGTTCCACACCAGAAGGGTGAAAGGTGCCCCGGCCAGGCTGGAGGCGGCGGGCCAGGGAAAGTGCTCACTCGGTGTGCCCGTGATTGATGGAGTGTGGAGACCCCTCAGAGTCCCGGCTGAGTGAGCCCAGGCAAGCCACGTCTCCTCCGTCTCCCTGGGGTGGTGACGCCTTCCTAGCAAGTGTGGGGCAAGGATTCCAGCACCTACTTGGGGTGTGGTCCCCGGAGGAGCAGGGACGGAGGCTGGCGGGGGATGAGCTGGCGGAGTGTGGGGAACTGGGATGGTCTGGGGGCCACACTCGCGGTAGAGCCCCCACCTGCTGGACTCTGGCTGGCACCGTCTCGTCCCTTGGGTGGCTATCAGCTCGGATGGTCCTACTCAGAAGCCTCACCTAAGCCCTGTTGCCCAGCTCCCCCTGCTCCTAACCCCGGGCGCCCTCAGCCCTGGCCCGAGCCCATCTCTCCCTAAAACCCGTGTGTTGGCTTTCTGTCTGCCTTTCCTCTCCTGGCTCCGCCCGACCGGCCTCGAGGCCCGTCGAGGACAAGGCCTGGGCTGTTTGGTGCTTGTGAAGAAAGAGAAATGACATGTTCCCATGAGACTTGAAGTTTCCTTTCTAGGTGTGTGTGTGTGTGCGCGCGCGTGTGTGTATTGTCACTGTCCACCTTCTAGGATTGCATCAGAAAGGCTTTGTCTTTTACGGAGTGGCTTAGATCTCTGTGTGTGTCTCTCTCTCTTCCTGCTGAGGCTAAAAAGGGAGTTGGTTTGTTTGTACCCAGTCAAACAAACTGGTAGAGCCTGGAGGCTGCGTCTGCAGAGACCTGTCTGGGAGCGAGTCTGTGTACGAACACAGACCCCCCCCCCCCCCCGCCAGCTGCTGGGCTCCTGCTGCCCTATTAGGGAGCCCTTGGCCCATTTTACAGACAAGAAGGCTGAGGCTTTGAGAGTTCAGGGGGCTTGCCTGGGTGGGGGGGATCTTCCGGCTGGTAAGTAGCTGATGGAGACTGGATGCCAGATCTGTGTAATGAGCAAACCCGTGCTTTCTGCTGCCCCGAGCCCCTGATGCCGTGCAGGGCTTGGAGTGAATGTTCCAAAAGTATCTGTTAGGGAGCGAAGCCTCACATTCTCAGGATGGACTTGAGCAGCTCTTTTCTGAGTCTTCAGACTTGTTTCATGTAAATGAATGTCTGTTGCACACTTAACCAAGTGCCAGGCCTGGGGATACAGCAGTAGGAAATGCAGATGCCGGCCCTGCCCAGAGGTGCAGTCAGGAGAAGGGCAGACCCAATGAAGTAATTCATGCCAAGTGGGAGGAGGGGATGTCAGGGCTGCCTTGATTCCCATGGGCAGGTATGGTGGGCTCTGCACAAGGGTAGGGATTCACAGAAGGTCTCCTCGAGGAAGTGAGATTGGTGCAGCCAGGGGAAGGGTAAGGCATTCCAGGAAAAGGGAACAGTATGCAAAGGCTCAGAGGAGAGCGTTTGGTTTCCTCGAGGACTGGAAAGATCCTCCTGTCCTAGAGTGAGGAGAGCTTGGTGGGGATAGTGCAGGAGATGAAGCCAGAGCACCGAGCGGGGCAGCCTACGGGGCCCCGGAACTAGGCCAGGAGCCGAGATGCTGTGCCGAGGAAAATGGGAGAGGCTC
>ML103851.1:16175-27360 GCA_003697995.1 Taxidea taxus jeffersonii
CCTTCCTAATGCTCCCATTGGGTGAGGTACGGGGGGAGGGTTGGGAGGACATGTGGGGAAGCAGGGACCAAGGTGGGTCCAGGCTGAGTGACCCCTGCCAAGCTGGGGGAATTGTGTTGGTTCCCACAATAGGAAGTGTAGCTTCGGGAAGCCAGATTCGTAGCAGAGCTTCAGGAAGGAGGGTGGTCTGTGCCTGAAACCTTGCAGGGAGCCAGTGGCGGTCAGCGCCCAGGGTCGGAGGCCGGAGAGCCCATGGATGGAGCTGGTCAGAGGTGAACCCTGGCTCTGGCTCTGGGGGAAGGTGACCTGGAACAACATCTGGAACAGGGTGTGAGGCTCCCCTGGCCGGGGAGCTGTGTCCTCTGCTCGTGGGCTCCTAACTTTCTGCAGAGTCCTTCCTCTCTGCATCCAGAGACTCATGTTCTCGCTGTTCCCTCCCACGCTCCAGGCCAGACTGCGCTCTTCCAAGGCCCTGGCGGGAAGAATGCTGACCCTCCCCTCCGCGGACAGCTTTCCACGCCCACGGGGTCTCCACATCTCACCACTGTCCACCGGCCGCTGCCTCCCAGCCGTGTCATCGAGGAGCTGCACAGGGCACTGGCCACCAAGCATCGCCAGGACAGGTGAGGCCCTCTCCCCTGCTGGTACGGAGACCTGGGTGCCTGAATGCCCATCAGCCTTTTATTATGCACCTGTATAGTCTCACACACACACACACACACACACTCCTGGATTGGGCTCTGTGCACTGCTGTCACTGTCTTGAAATTGTTAATTTTTGGTCAACAACTAACCAGGTCATGGTGTTGTTGTTGTTTTTTTTATTTCGTACTGGGCTCTGGTCTTGGTTGCCACATTCTGGGCGAGGACATTCACGGGTGGGAGCCTGGCTGCAAAGCCCCTGGGTTTCTCCCCCCAGGGTCCAGGGTAGAGCAGGAGCACCTGTGGAAGAGAAGTAGCTGTCACACCGCCCCAGGACCGTGAAGACTTGGAGGCGTCTTTAGGCAGGAGGCTAATTAAGCGTGCCCTTGAAGCTTATAGTTTTACCTTTGGTCTCACGTGTCCATACACAGAGGGGAAGTGATCGATGGAGGGCAAAGCAGACAGGTATCGGTAGGCACGTGGGGCCGGGCAGAAACGCCGCTGGAGCGCAGCGCCCTTGCCCGATCTTGGGGCCTCCCGGAGCCTGACCTGGGCGGTGCCGGGTGCGGTTGCCCGCGCACGTCCCTCGCTGCTCCGGACCGCGTTGTCCACAGCCGGAGCGCGTGCGCCCCTGGGGCTGCTCGGCCTATGCCTTCGGTACAGAAGCTGGGCGCCGCGCGCATTTGGGGACCACCTTTGCCGTCTCCTCACGAGCCCCCGGGTGGGCTGGGCTGGGTCCTGCGTGGAGGCAGACAGCGTCCGACCCAAACCGTCTTCTGATTCAGTTTCCCAGGAAGGGACAGTAAGGCGTCCCCGAAGAAGCGGGCGGACGTCCGCCTGTCGAGAACGTCCAGCGTGGAGCGGGCCAAGGAGAGGGAGGAGGCCTGGAGCTTCGATGGGGTCTCGGAGAGCAAGCGGGCCGCTGCCAAAGGGTCGGAGGAGAACAAGGAGAACCTGATCGTGAACTCGGAGCTCAAGGACGACCTGCTGGTGTATCAGGACGAAGAGGCGCTGAACGACTCCATCATCTCCGGTGCGGAGCGGCGGGGCCGGCGGGGCGCGGTCTGGGGGCCCCGAGGGAGGGGACGGGGCGGGTGGAGGGGCTGAGTGGGCGAGGACCAGGAGATGTGAGTGGACCCGTTTTATTTTGGTAACTGCGTCGTCCTTTTCGAGCGTCTTCGGGAACACCTAGAAGAGGCTCGGTAGTAAGTTCGAGAGCAGGCTGCTCAGGGAGACCCGGCGCAAAGTCATGCAGGTGCTGCTCCCAGGTCCAGTTCGGGAAATAGAGCAAAAATTGAGCCAGGAAAGTGAGCTGGGGCGGAAGGAGGAGGGAGAGAGGGCCAGAGCCCAGCGGCCAGCCCTGACGTCGTGCCCTCCAGCCGGCCGGCGCCTGCTGCTGTGGGAACGCGTGTTCCTGAGGCCGACAGAGGCCCAGCTCCAGGTCTGTCCTTCCACGTGCTCCAGGTCAGAGGGAGTGCTCCGTCCTACCTTGAGGACACGGGCTCAGGGAGATAGAGCATCGCAGCCCCCCTCCCCACAGTGGTGAAGGGAGAGGAGGTGCAGGCCAGGCCAAGGGAGCACGGGGACGGTGCAGTCTGTGCTGAGCGCCCGCTCCTTGCCCAAGGCTCGGTCTCATGCTGTCACCACCATGGGCAGAGCTCTGGGTGGAGGCACCAGGGACCCAGCCCAGCAACTTGCTTTTTCCTTAGGTGTCTGTTGGCAAATGGGGAAGGGGCTGATGTTGACCTTGGTCCTGGCTGGTCCTGGAGGGATGCGGGCATCAGGCACTATGACCTGGTTAGGTCAGGTGTTAGATGGCATCCCCTGGCTGTCAGCCTTCCTGTCCCCTTGCGTACTTCTGAGCCTTTCCCACTCTGGCCAGCGAGGCATTTCCAGGTATGGGTGCCAGAGCGTGTGAGGAGCTCCAGTGTTCTGGGTGCTGGGAAGAGGCTGACTTTGATCACTGAGCCAGAAACTTGGAGCCAGCCCCTGGCTGAGGGCCTTTGGATGCCTCACAGGAACCTGCAGCCTGTGGACTTCCCCAAGCTCACCCGGCCCCAAACTCTCTTCGTCGAACACCTGTCAGCCTCTGAGGGACGGGGTCCTATGGGAGATCTCTGAGAACGGCTGGTGAAGGTGGGAATGCCAGTCTGGTGCAGGTGTGCCCCAGGCTCAGCACCAGGGACACGCTGGGGACGGGTCCTGTGCCTCGGAGGGTGTTCAGCAGGACTTCTGGCCTCCACCCCCTGGGCCGTGCTCCCTCCAGCTGCAGGGGTGGGTTCTGCTGCCTCTTCAGCTGGGGGCAGCTCCAGGCTCTCCTGGGCTCGGCAGCGGCTCCCCCCAGTCTCCATGGTCACATCCCTTTCTCCTCTTCTCCCTGGATCCTCTCCCTTTCTCCCATCCAAGTACGACCCGGGCCTGATCCTGCTTAGCTACCATGATCAGATGAGACAACCTGTTCAAGGTGGTATGGCCATAGACATGACCTCTGCTTTTATTATGGGGCCACGAGTCACTGGATTTAGGGCCCATCTGGATAATCGTGGGTGAATCTCCTCATTTTGGCATCCTTCATTACATCTAGGAAAACAAATAAATAGCATCTTTTCCCAAATAAGGCCGCATTCACAGAGATGGGGTACACATATCTTTTGGGGTCACCATTCCACCTTCTCTCCCCATCACTCCCGATGGCCGAACATGCTCCTGGCTGAGCCACCGTGGTCTGATGGGAGCAGGGAGGGTAGAACTCCTTCTGGAAACACTGTTGCTCATGTGCACAGGCTCGCCCCAAGCTGCCCAGGAACGTGCTGCACTTAACTGTTTCTGACGGTTCCCCGTGTAACCCTAACAACAGCCCGCTGTGGGCTGCGCTTGCCTTACACACCGTCAGGAACGTCTGGAGAGTCTCGTCTTCTGTAAGCTGAGCCTCTGGGTGCTCCTGCCAGGTGCCTCATGTGGGGTTCCCAAAGTGTGGAAATCCCGTGTGGAAAGTGGGTTCCTTGCTTTTATACATTCACCTACGTGCCTGTGATTTTTCTAAGAACCGCTCAGATAAAGTGCCTGAAGGAAAAAAAATTCTATTTTGGTTCTAGAAAAGTCTAGAAGTGTTACTTTTAGAAGGACAGTTACTCGCGGCAGGCAAGGCCCCTGAAAATAGTCTGCTTTGCCTGGTAGGACAGTAGTGACAAGCGTCGGCTATGTGCTTCTCTTGGGTTCAAGAAGTGTCACAGGCATTGTCCTGTCGCACGTGAACATTCCGAGGATGTGTCCCCCAGGATTCTCTGATGAGGAGGATCCTACACGTCAGTGAGAGAATTCCGTTTCTAAGAGCTGGTGGTGGCCTCACCCAAGGCCGGGTACCTCGTGAATCAGCCGGAAGAGTCCCACCTGACGTTGTAGTGAAACCATGCGCCTGCTGTACGGGTCTGACCGTTGGATTTCCATGCAGAGCACATGAAGTGTCTTGGTCAACACAGATGGGTGACAGGCGGCCTGCGGTGTGCCGCCAGTGCTGGGTAAAAACAGGACACCGAGAATGTTCTCAGGTTCATCAAAGGTGAATTTTTAAGATTTAATTTTTAAAAAGCAGTTATAGGTTCGCAGGAAGATCAGAAGAAAGTTGCCCAGACTTCCATGGGCCTCCCCAGCCCCGCGCCCAGCATGGCCCCCCATTACCAGCGTCGCTCACCACATGGTGCCTTTGTTATGACCGATAAACCTACAGGACCCCTCGTACCCCCAGAGGATTCTCTCTTGATGTTGTGCTTTCTGTGGGTTTAGACAAATGTACAAGGACTTGAATGATGTCATTCAGAGAATTTTCACTGCTCTGGAAATCCTCCATGCTCCCCCTGTTCATCCCCCCCACCCCTGCAACCACTCATCTTTTTTATTGTCCACGTTTTACTTTTCAAGAATGTCACATAGTTGGGGGCCGCCTGGGTGGCTCAGTGTGTTAAAGCCTTTGCCTTGGGCTCGGGTCATGATCCCAGAGTCCTGGGATCGAGCCCCGCATCGGGCTCTCTGCTCAGCGGGGAGCCTGCTTCCTCCTCTCTCTGCCTACTTGTGATCTCTGTCTGTCAAATAAATAAATAAATAAATCTTTAAAAAAAAAAAAAAAAGAATGTCACATCGTTGGAATCATATAGTGAGTGTCTTTTCCAGATGGGCTTCTTTCACTAAGTGATATGCAGTCAGGTTTCCTACCATGTCTTCATGGCTAGAGAGTTCATTTCCTTTTAGTGCTGAATAATACTCCATTGTCCCATCGTCCCACTGTCTGGACGGACCGCTGTTTATCCGTCCCCTACTGAAGGACATCTTGGTCCCTTCCAGGTTTTGGTGATTATGAGTAAAGCTGCTATAAAAACTCCTGTGAAGTTTCTCTTGTGGACATGATTTTCACCTCCTTTGGGTAAATACCAAGGAGCAGGATTGCTAGATTGGTGTGGTAGGATTATGTTCAGTTTGTAAGAAACCATCAAACTGTCTTCCAAAGTGTCTGCGCCATTCTGATTCCCAGCAGCATGGATGAGCTCCCGCTGCCCCACATCCTCGCCAGCATCCGGTGTGGTCGACGCTCTGGATTCTGGCCCTTCTCAGAGGTGGGTGGCGCGATGTCATTGTTTTCATTTGCGTCCCCTCAATGACCTGTGATGTGGAGCAACTCTCTGTATGCTTACTTGCTGCCTGTCGATCTTCACTGGTGAGGTGTCAAGGTTTTGGACCCGTTTTTTAAATCAGGTTATCTGTTTTCTTAGGGTTGAATGTTAAGAGTTGTTTCTATTTTGGATGATCGTCCTTTATCAGATGTAACTTGTACAATATTTCCTCCCAGTCTGTGTCCTGTCTTACTCTCTTGACATTGTCTTTCACAGAGCAGAAGTTTCTAATGGAGTCTAGATTATTGATTATTTTTATCGTGGTCTGTGCTTTGGGTAGCGTATCTAAAAAGGACATCACCATACTCAAGCTCACTTGGGTTTTACTCATGTTATCCTCTAAGAGTTTTATCGTTTCAAATTTTACATTTAGGTGTGTGACCTATTTTGTGATGGTTATACAGCCTGTGTCAAGATTCTTTTTTTAATTAATTAGTTTTTTAATAGATTATTTGTTTATTTGACAAAAGACAGTGAGAGAGGAACTCAAGCAGGGGGAGTGGGAAAGGGAGAAAGAGGTTTCCTGTGGAGCAGGGAGCCCGATATGGGGCTCGATCCCAGGACACTGAGATAATGACCTGAGCCGAACACAGATGCTTAACGACTGAGCCACCCAGGCACCTCAAGTTTCTTTTTTTTTTTTAAATAAAAAAAGACGTCCAGTTCTAGCTAATTTGTTAATTAAAATTAATTTAGAATTTTCATGTTTCACTTTAATATAAGCATTGAAAATTTAACAATTTAGCATTTTTAAACATTTTTAAGTAGGCTCTACACCCAATGTAGAGCCCAGTGCTGGGTTTGAACTCATGGTCCGGAGATCCAGAGTCAGGGGCTTAACTGACTGAGCCACCCAGTCATTGGCCACCCTAAAACTTATTTAACAATTTAATTGTTCTTAATATATTACTGAAGATTTTTGCATCTGTGTTCATGAGAGATATTGGTCTAGAGTGGTTTTTTTCTTCTGTTTTTATCTGGTTTTGGTATTAGGGTCATGCTGGTCTCAGATTGAGTTAGCCTCCCATCCTCAGCTTCTGTCCTTTCCAAGAGATTGCGGAGAATTGGTATAATTTTCTTAGAGTTTCAGTAGAATTCACCAGTGAACTCAACTTGGCCTAGTGCTTTATGTTTGGAAGGCTATTAATTACTGATTCAGTTTCTTAGATATAGGCCTGTTCAGAAAGTCTGTTTATTCTTGTGATTTTGGACAGATTGTATCTTTCAAGGAATTGGTCCATTTCTTCTCGGTTATGAATTTTGTGGGAATGGAGCTGTTCATAGTATTTCTTTATTCTTTTAATGTCCATGGGATCTGTAGTGATGTCCCTTCTTTCATTTCTGATATTAGTAATTTGTGGTCTCTATCTTTTTTCCTTAGTTATCCTGGCTGGAGGTTAATAATCTCATTGATCTTTTTCAAGAGCCGTCTTTTGGTTTAATTGATTTTTTTTCTCCTTTGATTTGCTGTTTCAGATATCACCAATTCCTGCTCTGATTCTTATTTGTCTCCTTCTGCTTGCTCTGGATTTAATTTGTTCTTTTCCTAGTTTCCTAAGATGGAAATTTAGATTACTGATTTTAGATCTTTTTTCCCTTCTAATCCATGCATTCAGTCCTACAAAATTTCCTCCAAGCTCTGCTTTTATGGCATCTCACAAATTTTGATAAGTTGCATTTTCATTTAGTTCAAAATATTTTAAAATCTCTATTGAGATTTATTCTACTCATGTGTTGTTTAGACATGTGTTGTTTAACCTCCATGTGTATTGGGATTTTCCAGGTGCCATTCTGTTACTGATTGCTGGTTTAATTGCATTGTGATCTGAGAGCGGACAGTGTTTAGTTTCTAGTCTTTTAAATTTGTGAGGGTGCGTGTTATGGCCAGGAATGTGGTATATCTTAGTGACTGTTCCGTGTGGCCTTGAGAACAATGTATTTTCCGCTCTTGCTGGATGAACTAGTCTGTGGGTGTCAGTTACACCCAGTTGGTTGGCACGGTGTGGGGTTCAACCAAGTCCTTGCTGATTTTCCATTCCTGGGTCTGCCCGCTTCCGAGAGAGGGGTTGGAGTCTCATTTACAATTACGTGCTCATCTGCTCCTCCTTGCAGTTCTGTGTTTGTCTCACAGTTTGACATGCTGTCTTTAGACGCAAACTTGTTAGGAACTGTTATGCATTCTTTGAGAATCGGTCCCTCAATCCTATGGAATGCCCGACAGCCTTCCTTGCTTTGAAATCGGCTCTTCTAAAATTAATACAGGTACTCCTGTTTTCTTTAGATTCATGCTATCGTGGTCTATTCTCGCCGTCCATTCACTCTGAATCTCCACGTGTCTTTATATCTGAAGTAGTTTCTTTAGACAACATAGAGTTGAGTCTTATTTTTTGATCCACTCTGACAACCTCTGCCTTTCAATTGGCATATTTAGGCCATTGATTTTAAAAGGGATTGGTAAATTGGATGAATATCTACCATATTTATTATTGTTTTCTGTTTATTGCCCTTGTTCTTTGTTCTTCTATTCTACCATTTGTGCTTTTATTTTCTTAATTTTAATTCCAACATAGTTAATATACAGTATTATATATATACACAGTTTCAGGTGGACAGTATAATGATTCAACACTCCCATACATCACCGGGTGCTCATCACAGGTGCCCTCCTTAATCCCCAACACCTGTTTCACCCACATCCTAATCCACTTCCCCACTGGTAGCCATCCATTCAGTCTTTATAGTTAAGAGTCTATTTCTCTGTCTCCATTTTTTCCTTTGTTCATTTATTTTGTTTCTTAAATTCCACACATGAGTGAAGTCATACAGTATTTGTCTTTCTCTGACTCATCGCACTTAGCATTATACCCCCTAGTTCCATCCACTTTGTTGCAGAAGGTTAAGATTTCATTCTTTTTGATGACTGAGTAATATTCATTGCATATATGTAACTTCTTTATTCATCTGCTGATGGATACTTGGACTGCTTCTGTAATTATAAATAATAAATAAATTTGCAGTATACATAAGGATATATAATATAAATAATGTTGCAGTAAACATAAGGATGCATGTATCCTTTCAAAAATAGTATTTTTTGTGTTCTTTGGGTAAATAGTAGTGCAATTACTGGATCTTATGGTAGATCTATTTTTCGTTTTTGGAGGACCTTCCATACTGTCTTCCACAGTGGCTGTACCAGTTTGCATTCCCCGGAGCAGTGTGTGAGAATTCCTTTTTCTCCGCATCCTCACCAGCAATTATTATTATTTTTTATTTGTTATTTTAACCATTCTGACAGGTGTGAAGTGTTATCTCCGCATGGTTTTGACTTGCATTCCCTGGTGATGAGTGGTGTTGAGCATCTTTTCATGTTATCTATTGGCCATTTCTTAGTCTTTTTTGGAAAATTGTCTGTTCATGTCATCTACCTATTTTTTAATTGGATTGATTTTTTGATGTTGGATTGTGTATGTCTATATTTTAGACACTAATCTTTTATGAGATGTGCCATTGGCAAATACCTTTTCCCGTTCAGCAGGTTATCTTTTAGTTTTGTTGTTTGTTTCCTTTGCTGTGCAGAAGTTTTTTAATTTGATGTAGTCCCAATAGTTTATTTTGCTATTGTTTCCCTTGCCTCAGGAGACCTGTCTAGAAAAATATGGGTATGGCCAGTGTCAGGGAAATTACTGCCTGTGCTCTCTTCTAGGATCTTTATGCTTTCGGGTCTTACAGTTAGGTTCCTAATCCATTTCCAGTGTGTTGATGTGTAAGAATGTGGTCTGGTTTCATTCTTTTGCATGGAGCTCTCCAGTTTTCTCAATACCTTCTACTGAAGACACTCTTTTTCCCATTGTACATTCTTGCATCCTTTGCCGAGATTAACCATGTTATTTCTGGGTTTTCTTTTCTGTTCCATTGATTTATGTGTCTCTTTCTGTGCCAGTACCATACTGTTCTGGATACTACCTCTTTTTAATAGATCCTGAAATCTGGAATTGTCATGCCTTCAGCTTCCTGTTTCTTTTCCAAGATTGCTTTGTCTCCTCAGGGTCTTTTGTGTTTCCACACAAATTGTAGGAGGGTTCTAGATTTTTGAAAAATGCTGTTGGTATTTTGATAGGGATTGCATTAAGTGTGTAGGCTGCTTTGAGTAGTATGGACATTTTACCATTGTTTCTTCTTCCAATCCACGAGCAAGGAATGTGTTTTCATTTGTTTATGTCATCTTCAATTTTTTGTTCTTATTATGTTCAGTTACCCAACATATAGTACATCATTAGTTTTTGATGTAGTGTTCAGTGACTCATTAGTTGCGTATAACACCCAGTGCTCATCACAACACGTGCCCTCCTTAATACCCATCACCCACTACCCCATCCCACACCCCTTCTGTAATCCTCTGTTTGTTTCCCGGAGTCCAGAGTCTCTCATTGTTCGTCTCCCTCTCTGATTCTTCCTATTCAGTTTTTCTTCCCTTCCCCTATGGTCTTCTGCTCTATTCCTTATTTTCCACATATGAGTGAAACATATGATAATTGTCTTTCTCTGATTGACTCTTTCACTCTGCGTAATCTCCTCCAGTTCTATCCATGTTGATGCAAATGGTAGGTATTCGTCCTTTCTGATGGCTGAGTCATATTCCATTGTACATATGGACCACATCTTCTTTATCCATTCATGTGTTGAAGAGTGTCTCGGCTCCTTCCACAGTTTGGCTATTCTGGACATTGCTGCTATGAACATTTGGGTTCATGTGCCCTTTCTTTTCACTACATCTGTATCTTTGGATTGAATACCAAGTGGTACAATTACTGGGTCATAGGGTAGTTCTATTTTTATCATCTTGAGGAACCTCCATACTGTTTTCCAGAGTGGCTTCACCAGCTTGCATTCCCACCAACAGTATAGGGTTCCCCTTTCTCTGCATCCTGGCCAACATTTGTTGTTTCCTGTCTTATTAATTTTGGCCATTCTGAATGGTGTAAGGTGGTATCTCATTGTGGTTTTGATTTGTATTACCCTGATGGCTAGCAATCTTGAACATTTTTCATGTGTATGTTGGCCATTTGTATGTTTTCTTTGGAGAAGTGTCCATATTTTCTGCCCATTTTTTGACCAGATTATTTGCTTTTTGGGGTGTTGAGCTTCAGAAGTTCTCAGTAGATCTTGGATAGCAGCCCTTTATCTGTAATGTCATTTGTGAATATCTTCTCCCAGTCTGTGGGTTGCCTCTTAGTTTTGCTGACTGTTTCCTTTGCTGTACAGAAATTTTTTTATCTTGATGAAGTCCCAGAAGTTCATTTTCGCTTTTGTTTCCCTTGCCTTTGGAGACATGTCTAGCAAGAAGTTGCTGTGGTCAGTTTTTAGTTTTTGGAGTACAGGGCTTCCACTTTCTTGGTTAATTTTATTCCTAGGTTTTTTATTATCTTTGATGAAATTGTAAATGGTGTTGTTTTCTTAATTTCTCTTTTCACTACATCATTATTAGGGTATCAAATTACAACAGATTTCTTTGCATTAATTTTTGTATTCTGTAACCTTAATGAATTCATATATTAATTTTAGTAGTTTTTTAAATGGAGTCTCTATGGTTTCTTCTATACAGTATCATGTCATCTGCAAATAGAGAAAGTTTTACTTCTTCCTTATCAATTTGGATGCCTTTTATTTCTTTTTTGTCTGATTGCTGTGGCTAGGACTTCTAGTACTATGTTGAATAAAGTGGCAAGAGTGGATATCCTTGTCTTCTTCCTGATCTTAGGGGAAAAACTCATTTTCTCCCCATTGAGTATGATGTTTACTGTGGGTTTTCATATAAGGTCTTTACTATGTTGAGGTATGTTCCCTCTAAACTTTGTTGAGTTTCTTTTTTTTTTTTTT
>RCUC01139300.1:0-31728 GCA_003697995.1 Taxidea taxus jeffersonii
CTTCTCACCACAGCCGTGATCTGGATCAGCAGGGTGGGGGGGACAGAGCCCGACTAGGACGTGGCACAGACACCGTCATCTTTTCAGTTCACTAAAACGGAGGCCTGCTCACCTCGCTCTGCCAGCTAAGGGTTGTCGAGCCTAAGCTAGCACTTTCCCTACACATTCCGTGCGGTTCCCACAACGTGCCCTGCGAGGTGGGCATTGTTGTTGTCCTCATTCCACAGGCGCAGAGAGGAAGCAAGTATGTTTTGTGCTAAGCACTTTAAACGCACAAACTCATTTACTTCTTCTAACAACGCTGACAGACCACTCGTCCTATTTTCCACATTTTACAGATGAAGATGCAATTTGGAGACGGTCACTCGTCCAGCTTCGTGCCAGGCGGGTAACAGCCAGTCTTCCCGCTCAGGGCTGACGGCCCCCAGAGGGTGGGCTTGCAAGCCTCCTGCCCCGGAACCCAACTCCGATGCCGCCTTTGAAAATCCCTGCCGTGGGGTCTGCCCCGCTGTTAACCCAATCTCACAAGGGTTGCGGGAGAAGGATCAGGAAGCACAGGAAGTTTTACCCACGCTGTTCTCTTCCTTCTGGTGAAGCAGCGCCCACCGAAACAAGCGGGCTAGGAACATGCACCTCATCAAAAGCCATTTTTAAGGATCAGGCCCTGTTGGTCTCCTAGAGAATGCCTCAATTTCAGAATAACGTTCTTGTCCAAAATGTTCCTGGGAAGCAAGCGGGCGGCACTCGAGTCGCATCCTTGCTTTACGCTTCTGTAATGTGAAAACTGTCTTTGTGGGATCTCCAAGGGTAACTTTGACCAGAGTTAAAGAGATAATAAATTAAAGTTCTATGATTCCCAGAGATCAGTGTCTTCAGTTTAATTCACAGAGATTTTGCTACATATTGAGGGATTGCCCTCAGGGGCGTGAAGGTCAGACGCAGGTCCTAGCGGGTCGTGGCGTATCCATGGGACCGCGGGCTCTCTCCCCTTACTGTCTCCACACTTTGGTCTCTGGAGGTAACATGGGGGCTTGTACCCGCCGATCTCTAATCCTTTTGCCATCCGATTGGAAAGAGCTTGGTACTAAAAATCTCCAGGCCCCTGGGATCTGACCAGCCGACTTCCCCACGGTACGGGTAGTGTAGCAGTGTTAAAGACGTTGCTCCCTTCTTTTTGGCCCTCAAGAAGTCTGTACACGGGTGTCCCCTCCACGACACAATCCTCACTCGCTCCCTTTCAAAGGAGAAACAAGGGTAGACACACACAGGAAGTACTTAGACCCTAAAAATTCCATAGAACTTAATTTTATTTTCCGACGGGGGCGGCTTGGGGTCCTGGGCAGCAGGACGGACCCCGGCCCCGACTCCTGCGACGTCTGCCCCTGTCCGGGAAATGACGCGTTCCCATCGCGCTGGAGCCTCTGCTCTCGGGGAGATGCCACCCAATGCCGTGATGCACACGTATCGGTTTGCCAGGGATCGCTTAGCAACAGGACCCTGTGTTCTGGCAACTTTCTCTTCACGCTCGCTGACAGCCCAGATTTCACAGAAATTGTGTTTTCTAGGAGGCTTGAGAAAAAGGGATGCCTTATTGTAAACACGGACGGATATCGGCACTGGCTGACCCTGTTGATGATTTCTGGGGATATTCCAGGTGTTATTTTAACCGCATGCCACTGCATGATTTATTTTTGATCACTGGGTATTAATCAGCTGCAGGCTGACGTCGGTCACCATACAAGCGGATGACGGAGGGTTGTGTTTGTGCAAAAATACAAACGTAACTGCAGCCACAAGCACTGAAAGCCAGCACAGAGCTAACACACTGCCAAGGGGACGTTGCCACGGCAGTGATGTCTACTCACCTTGTGGGAAACAAGCCCACGACGTCTTACACATTCATGGTAAGATCTGGGACTCGCCCTGGGGTGGCGGATAAAGTTCGGTCGTTTCACCCTCGTCCTTCTGCTTCTCCCGACTCCCGTCCTACGGGGAGAGGGGACAGCGCCGCGGGTACATTGCAGAGAATAGTATGACCTGTGTTTGAGTGTAATAAATGCTCCTCCTTTTAATGACAGGCCCTTGGGTAATGACGTGATAGACGATTTATTTTAAAAGAGTATCTCATCACAGCAACGACAAAGCACACAATGGGCAGAATAATGTCATTCCTTCTAAGGAAGTCCCTGTTTCTCATTCAATATGCTGCTCACCTATTGTACAGATGCTCTATAGAGTTAAATGATTTTTCCTCCTATTTCTTCGTGAGGTTATTATCTGATGCTAAGAAAGAAGATGATATTATTCTTTTTTATAGAAGTCATACCTAAATGTGGGTCTGAATTTATCACAGGAGAATTGGTGTAACATTATCCAACAATTTTCTGGAATTCCTTACATCCGCCGCTACCACAAGGGAACGGAGGTCTCCGCAGGTAAGTATCCAGACCCAGGAAACATTTTTCACAGTTTTAAGATACATAGGACTAAATTATTATGTGGGTTACTTTACAGCGAGACCATAGAAGGCGGAAATTGATGAAATGATGGCAGTTCAACAGCAAGTCGGTGGGCAAGACCGGCTCAATTTTCCCTTCCAGTGTTCACGCTAAAACACGCCGTCTCTCCAACGTGTCTGTTGTGCCAGACGCGTGTTTGTTTGTGGTGACCATTCACTCCACTTACGCTGCACCTGGAGCTTCTGTTACACACACGCACGTGCACACTCACACACCGACGCGCACACTCGCACACATGCACATTCACACAGCTGTGCACACTCTCACACAGACACGCACACTCACAGACGTGCACACTCACAGTGCACACTCTCGCACAGCTGTGCACACTCACACACAGACACACAGCTGTGCGCACGTGTGCACACTCACGTGCACACTCACACAGCTGTGCACACTCACACAGAGACATGCACACTCACACATGCACACTCACACAGCTGTGCACACTCGCACACACAGATGCACACACACAGATGTGCACACAGACAACTTCACAGACTTCAGGCCGTTAAGCAGGCTGAAATGTTCAAATAATGACTGTAGGACAATATTTTCAGTTTCTCACATGGGAGGCTGGTGACATTCCAGTACTAGCCCAGGGGAGGTGTCATACCCAGGAAGAAAGCTACTGTATTTCCTTCTAACGTTGCAGAGGAGGTGGGTGGTTTACAGTGTATGCTTTGGAATTAGATGAGGTTTAAAATCTCATTCTGATGTCCCCTCTGTGTCACCCTGGCCATCTACCTACACAGAGTCTGTGAATGAAGGGGACTTACTGTACATGACTCTCAAGCCATGTTCTCCAAAAGACGAAGGTCATGATAGCCTGGGAATGGCCATAATACAGTTGAAAAAGCTTGTTTTCATTTCTAAAAATGGGCAATCAAGAAGGCCTGTGGCTCACAGAATCAGAGTCTAAGTTCCCAGGGGTCCATGCACCTCAGTCCATTGGGAAAGGAGGCAAACTGGAATGGTGAAGACCAACCATTTCAGCAGGATCCACCTAATTTTAGTGGAGCATCTCCTTGTAAATGGCGAGGAATGTGACAGTTTTGGACCACTTTGTCCATTATTCTGGAAATACTAATTAAATGTAGGCATTTACAGTGTTCCTACTCATTTAGGAGGTGCTACAGCTGCTAACAGGATAAACAGAACAGCTACCCTTATTCCACCGTAAGTAGAGTAGAGTCCATATTCTTCTGTATTAGTGTCAGGAGGGTTGGGGCCCAGAAACAACCCAGGATAGCGGCCCAGGCCCTGGTGAGTCAGAGTCAGTGGTTCTCAGAGGGAGTGGCCGCGACACCCTGTCTTGTCCACGCTGTGTGGGCAGGTGGTGTGCGCCATAGGGAAATGCCAGACAGCGAGATGGGGACCTTCCCAGGCTCTGGACTTCCGAGCGTCTTATATCTGCTTATTAAATGATACTTGGAGAGACTTAAACTGCCCACTCGGGCTCCCTGATGCTAGTTCTTAGCGGTGCCTCGGTGGATGCCAGAACCAAGACGGGAAGAAGGTTTGAGAGGGCTGGCGCAGTAGCTGGCTCTAAGACAACGAAATTTAAGTCTTCCCTTGGGGCTCCACAAGCCGAATTGTTTGTATCTGAGATAGAGCAGCCGTCGGCATCAAAACAGCCCCGCGCTTCCCCGTGTGGTAAGCTGAGGCCAGCTCTCAGGGCTGTGTCCTGGAGGTAAGTCCGACGCAGACCGAAAGACACGGAGAGCGGACTTCTGCTTGCTCCCGCAGGGAAACCCCCGCGGGGTGCGGATAAAGAACTCAAACCACACAATGTAAGTCACAGTTGGAAGACTGGGGGTGTTTTCTCTAAAAGACTGAAGAAAATGAATTAATTGGAAATATTCCATTGATTGTCTCGTGAGAAAAAAAATTCATAGACATTTCTTTCTGGGTGGAAGGTAAAGGGGAATCGTAGCTGTGGATCTCACCAGGGCAGCCTGCTTGAGAGGCGACAACTTCCCACCCCTGCAAGGATCAGACGAGAACCATGCCAATGGTCTTAGCTTAGTCTTCCAAGATAACGCCTCGGAGTTTCCGTACCCAACGTGAGGTCTGCCCATCACCAAAGTAAGAGAAATGGCAAGGCGTCTTCCTGAGGCTGGGCAAGAGCTCTTCTGTTCTGCAGGATCCTGCAGATACACGGAAGAAGGCAGCTGTTTCTTGCACAGCGTGCGATGGGCCACAGGTGGGACAGGAAGTTCCTGGATGGGAGCAGGCGGTCAGGCCACAGGGCTATGTCAGGGTCAAAAGAGTTGTGAATAGCTGCCCCACTGGAATCCACACATGTCGCAGGAGAGGAGCAACGTCCCACCGTGACTTTTAAATATCAGTATACGGAGGAGTCCACAAGATAAAACTAATGAATTATGTTTCATTTTCACTTGTTTATATTTTACCTCTGTTGCCTTTTTCAAAGAGATTTCATAAATTAAGTCAATTGTTTTATTTGAATACAGGTGGCTTGGGGGGAAATAATCTTGAAATAAATAGTCTTAGGGGCGCCTGGGGGGCTCAGTGGGTTATGTCTCTGCCTTCGGCTCAGGTCATGATTTCAGGGTCCTGGGATCGAGCCCCACATCGGGCTCTCTGCTCAGCAGGGAGCTGCTTCCTCCTCTCTCTCTGCCTGCCTCTCTGCCTGCTTGTGATCTCTGTCTGTCAAATAAATAAATAAAATCTTTAGAAAAAAGAAAGAAAGAAGGAAACAGTCTTATAGATATGGAAGTGACCTGAATCCTCAGGCCATGACGTTTTAGTGATGCTCAATACCAAACATAGACCTTTTCTTTTAAAATATGCGTTCAATCCTAATTTGTGTAGAAAGATTCCAAGTGTACAGTCCTGCCCTTTCTCCATCCAGGTCTCTGACCATAAGTCCTGGGAGATGCAAGGAAAACAGAGGTACAGATTTTTGCCTATCAAAATTACAAAAAGGAGAAAAGCCATGCAACCCATTGACAAGAGTAGACCTTGAGCCGGGTACTAGCAACACCGAGACTTCGTGGGATGGCAGATTGCCAGCCAGCAGCAAAAGCATGAAAAATGATGTATATCCTATCCAGCAAGTACGCTCCAGAAAACGAACAAGAACGTTCACAAAGACTTAGCACTGGTGGTAAGCAGCGCGGAACATGAAAAAACTGGACACGAAACTGGAAACGACGTCCAAAAGGGGCGGCGTATCCATTTGTTGCCATTAAAAGTCATGTTGCCTTCAGTAACAAAAAAAGGGGATTATTTTTAGGAGAAAAAATTAAATAATAAAACAATATAGTTCTTATTATAGAAAGAACACATATCCGTATGTGTATATGTGTGGATAGAAAAAGAGAAGAAATATACATAAAATGATCAAAAAGTTTTATTAGGGGAAATCCATAAGATACACCAAGCGGAGAGACTAACAGGATACATTCCACTGTGCCATTCACTGGGCTTCACGGACCGTGAGCTCAGCCAGGCCTGTTCCATTTGTTTACATCCCCCCTTCTACCTCCCAACCCCTACGGGCACCAGCCGGCTATTTCGGTCATCACATCACACCGTTTGTAGATATTTTATTATAAATGGCTAATAACTAATGACTTTAAAAATCAAATAATAGCGATATAACTGTAATTACAAAATAGAAATAGTAACTTATTTATATCAAATGTCAATATTTTAATGTCCCCAATTACCTGTCTTCTTAAATCAGAATCCAAGACAAAACACATACCTCAATGACTGACTATGTCTTTTAAGACAATTAACTTTTAGATTATTTATCCCTTTTTTTGTTTGTTTGTTGCAATTTATTCATTAAAAAATCCTGCGGATTGCAATCCTTGGTATTCTGTAATGTTTTTTCCTGCCGCCCATATTTGTTAGAAACTGATGGCACCTGTGATGTCAGCTAATAATGTTAACCCTTCATTCCACTGGGAGTGGTAAATGGTGATGTTCTGAAGCTGTCATTAATTTTCTCAGCCAAAACCAGAATACCTCCATAAAATGAAACTTCCCTTATCAACTCTTGATCACTGTGTTCACTTAGGAAAAGCAGAATAAATGCTGGCGTTTCCCCCTTTACTCGTCATTTCCCCAAATAGTAAGCTGTTTCTCTAGCATCTTCTAAATGAGCAAGAAGGCCAGTGAGGCTTCTTTAAACATCATGTGAGCCCAGAGACTGGAACACACAATGCATTTCGATGCCGTTACTATTACTGATGCTCATCTTGTCCATTGGCCAATGGGGATGACTTTGGGTGGACCCTATAGCTTCCTGCATTACCCCAGTGATCTTTAATAGCTGCCCTTCTGTCCCCGGCGACCCCGTCCCCGCTACGGTGCCATGCGACACCTGACCGAAACCACCAGCGGCTGTCAGCCCGGCTGTCCCGCTGTGCCCTCCCCAGCTGACCCACAGAATTTCTGAGCCACAGAAACTGAGGTGCTCACATGGTTGTCATGACTTCCAACTCACTCAGTCTTTGCAGAGGAATAACCAGTAATTCCGGATTATTAACCAAATAAATATGATTAACCAAGCCAAATTTAACCAATAAATAACCAAATGGAACACATTAAATACACATGTGTGTCTGAGACACCTATGTCTGTATGTACAGAGAGAAAATAGAGAATAGAAGGTGAAGAGGACAGGAGCTGAATGTCTCTGTCTACACCGTATTTTGTAGATTTAATTGGGAACTATGTAAATGTTTAACATAATTATACATGATTTTACGAAGCAGTACCTGAACCCTAAAACACAGCAGGGTAGATGAGCATGTGTATTAGGGGGATGACAGACATAACCACACAGAAAAGAGTTATTTCAAGGACTTTTTTATTTTTAAAGATTTTATTTCTTTATTTGTTAGAGAGAGAGTGAGCGAGCACAGGCAGACAGGCGGCAGAGGCAGAGGGAGAAGCAGGCTCCCTGCCGAGCAAGGAGACCGATGTGGGACTCGATCCCAGGACGCTGGGATCATGACCTGAGCCGAACGAAGGCAGCTGCTTAACCAACTGAGCCACCCAGGCATCCCATATTTCAAGGACTTTTAAAGCAATAATTTCACTGGGGCTTCTCAGTGCAGAAATGCAAGGACAGAAAGAACCAACCACTAAAAACAAAACATGAAAACATGAAGCTCTTTTCAAAATCATCTGATCAAAAACAACATTGCTATTATTTTGTGGACAAGAATTATGACACAATGTCCGGTAAAGCAAATAAGTAATTATGTTATTTTCCTGAAAAATCAAAATTGACATCACATAAAAGAAAAACAAACATAAAAATCCAAGAAGTCTGTTTGTTGCCTGGAATCCTAGAACCTCATCTTCTGAGTAAATCACTAATCCCGCCTCCTGAGCTGCCATGTGGGGGATGACGTCAGTTCTCCCATCGCACTGCAAGAAGGAGGAGAGGAGGAGTGGGGAAGCCAGAAGGCACTCACCCCGACCTTGTCGTGCGCTCGAGGGATGGGGTCCTGTCCTTCCGCTTCAGCATTCTAGAGTGACAGCAGTGGGAACGAATGGGGGCGTGTGTGTGGCTGGGCTGGGAGCACGAGGAGCACAGGGAAAGGGAGAGCAAGGTGGAGGGCAGGGGAGGCAGGAGGGAGGAAAAACAACATGTACGAAAGAAAAGTGAGCAAAGTCATATGTAACTGGCTATTTTTTGATTCACTATCAACCGAAAGCACTTAATCGCATGAAGGGACACTCGTCATCACACATGCACGGTCCTGTCCACATCTCAGAGTTTCAAACACTCTCGGGAGAGCCCGAGCCATTTTTATCCTCCTCCCAGTGATCTGGGTAAGGCTCAGCCAACACCTGCTCATTGATGACCTTTGAGGCTCTAAGGTTTCTGATGACTGGACACAGGGGTCGGGGGTGAGTCCAGCTCGACCTTCTGTGGTGGCGCTTCAGCCCTCAGGTTACGTGCCTAAATAATCCCTTGTGATTTCAGTTCCCATTCTTAACAAAGCGTGACATCGGCTCCAGCCTTGAAATGGAAAATGAGACTTTCTAGAACCTGCCATTCTTATGATCGGTTTGTGTTTGCAATCCCTATGCTCCCCGGGGTTGACACTCGTATGAGCTGGGTGCCGCGGGCTCCCCCTACCACGGGGCCAGAGTCCCAGGACCGCCTTCTCCAGGGTGACTGATGCTCTCTGTGGACTCATATATGTCAGGGGGTCACCAGGCACGTCATTTCCCAATAACTGGAGAAGCTGGTGTTTTCTACCATCTACCCACCCAGGGTTTGAGGGGCAGCCAGCGTGGTGGCTGACTGGCAACCTTATGCCCACGCCTGAGGGTTATCACAGCTCCTGTTCCGAAGAGTCGGGACGCACGAGGCCCATCCCCGGGTTCAGTGCTGTGAAAATCTGAGTGTGGCACCGAAGATCCACAGCAGCAAACAGACGCAGATCTGGGATAAGTGATCTGAGCAGGGAGCAATGCCCAGCCTCGCTCACCAGGCTGTTTCCTATTACCTTCCGGAACCTTCCACAATTGCCCCCTCTGTCTCTGAACTGATTTCTGTGGAACTGGCTGAAATGTGCCTGTCTCTGGAGAAGGGAGGGGGTTCCAGATGGTAACAGGAGGAGAGCCGCCAGAGGGGCCGAGTGCCAGAGACGGGGAAAACGTGAGCTCGCTCGAGGCCCCAGGTCCCACCCACGCGACCTCCCCATTCCACAGGCCCGACCTGGGGCCGCCTGGTGCCAGAAGATCACCTGAGATCTTTATTGGTCTATGAGTGCAAATACCTCAGAGGTAACCGAGGAAGCTTGTGCCCCCGTTACAATACCCTCTTCTCTAATGAAAGACTTGTTCAAGCAATCTTGGTCAGAGCCAGGCCTCTCCATATTCTGTTTTCGAAACGATAGGTGGACTTACTCCAGCCAGTTTCCTGGACTGGGGCTCTGATGATCGTTGTTACCTTTGAGTAAATAGGACATCTTTCCTCGACTACGCAAACACCATTTAGTATTCACAACGTTCTGGGACACCCTTTCTGAACCACACGCTTTGACTTTCTAGAACCTTCCGTTCTCATGAAATAGACATTAAAGATTACTTTTTCATCCAAATGAATACCTGTAGCATATGTCCTAGCATCTTGTGAGATCTGGAAAGAGAAAGTAGGGTAATAATTAGCATTGCAAAAATTCCTATTCTCGTTCCTATTTATTAAGCAAATGTTCTTGGAAAGGCCCTTAAATTATAATTTATATGTTGCATATACATACATATATTCTTGGAATTTTACTCAGATTTTTTTCTGCATAATTTTTAATGCCTTAAAATGCTTACATTTGCATTCAGCCACTCTTCGGAAGATTAATAGAACCAGCAAAAATAATCAAATTATGAACAGATTAAAAATAGGATTTTGAACATACATGCCCATTTTTTTTTCCTTTTCATTTTTCTCTGCTATCGTTTGGCCCGAAGCCTCAAAGATTTGAGGCAAGGAAAACAAAATCTAAATTACAAAACAGCTTGTATCTTAGATTTTTTATCTCTTCTTTGTCCCTGTAGAATATAGACTCAGTTCCGGGCCACCCTGTCTCCGCGGCAGTACCCATGGCGGAGGGCAGCCTTTGCCGGCCCGCTGCAGAAGGAAGGAGCAGGGATGCCCTGCTTCCCGAGGGATGCCACCAGTCCCCGTAGGACTACCATCGGTGGGATAAGGAGCTCTCCCAGACAGAGGAGACAAGCGTCTTTACTGGTGCCTTCACACTGAGCAAGATCTTACTTCTGCCTTCAGCCCCCGATGAGCACGCCCTGTCTTAGTGAGCAAGATCTCACAGTGTCCCCGAGCCTCTGTTTGATGACGAATAATCGTACAGTGAGCACAGTTGTTGTGAACCCCACACATGATGGTATCACATCCAGGCCGGGCTCGCTCTAAGTGGGATCTCTGAGCCAACTCCATCAGCACACCTGGAGAGATAGTTCAGAGTTCCCTAAAAAGCAGTAAGTCAGAATCTGTGGGGATGAGAACTGCGTTGTGACAAGTCCCTCCTAATTCTGAAGCCACTGGACACGGCTCCACGTCACACAGCAGCATGAGCTTATGCTCCTAGAGCACAAGGGAAGTACAGTGCAAGGAAACCGCGGTGTGAGGAGCAGGGCTCGAGACCAGAGCCGCAGCAATCGTGGTGCGGGACACGAGTTCTGTCACTTACCGCGCACTCCTGGCCGTCAAGCAAGCAGTGCAGTGATGGCGGAAAGCTTTTCTGCTGTGAAACCCAGGTGCCAAAGACCCCAGCGTGCTGACTGGCACGTTGGCGGTTCTCAGTAGCATGGTGTCCCTCTGGCCGTATGCGGATCATATGTTTTCTGTCTGATGGCCACTTCTCTTCTCACCTGGGAGCCAGAAGGGCTGTAAGAGAAAGAAGTGGGAAACAAATGGCACAGGGGGTAAGTGAAGGCATCAGGGCATCGAGAGTTCCGACCGGAAGGAGAACGAAGGGGTTGGCAGCAGCCTCCTCCAATGTCTCATGACCCCCCCTTACCTGCACCGCTTGAATTGGGCAGAGAACAGCCCCACCGACGATCCAGGGCTTCCAGGGCACGTGCATGCCTGGTCCAGCCCAAGTGCTTCAGCTCTCTGGTTACTATGAAGAGTAGCCTTTAACCCACCTCCTTCCTGGAGCTTCTCTGTGTTCTCCCCGACACTGCATCTTCCTGCCTTTCCTTCTATTTCCCTGGGGCTCCTTCTTCCTCTGCCGTCCACATCCCAAGTGTGGGAGTTCCTTGATCCTGAACTCTGTGCTCTGCTCTCTGTATTCTTTCAAGGCTGTCAACAAGAGCCCATGGGGTCTAAACTCCCATCTTATGACTTCCAATCCTTACCCAGAGCTCAACTCTGGGTTGCAGACCTGTGTTTCCCACTCGAGGTCCTTACTTGGCTGAACAATGTCTTGCCCTCTACACCTCACCCCTTCTTGGTCCTTCTCTCCTATTTCTTACTGGTGAATGGTCCTTCCACCTTCCCTCCGCCCATCCCCCATGCCTTTGATTTCCTTACTTCCCGCACCTACCCATCAAGCTCAGTAGTTACCTTCCAAATCTCAGCACCCTCCCCGCACCTTACTCTGCCCATCTCCAACTCCACCTGCCCGGTCCAGGCTGCAGGCATCTCTCATCTGGATTACTGCAATGGTCTCCTAATTACTTCTCAATGCTCCTTGTCTTCACACCATAGTCTTAAATGGCTTTAGAAAAAGACTAACTTGGCCGTGTTCTCCTTCCCTTAGAGAACTGAAGTCTTGAATTCAAGCCCATTCTTGCTTGGGGGCTTCTGGACCTGGTTGACTGAGCCCTGCTCCCACCCTCTTCTTCAGCAGATTGCAGATCTTCAGATCACCTGTTCCCTCCCATGTGTGGGCACACAGACAGACTGTTCCCTCTGCCCACACCCATCCTCTCTTCCTTTCTTTGACTGGCTAACTCTTCACACTTCTTTAAACCTCCAACCAAATAGCACCGCCTCGGAATGGCCTGCATTAACCACAAGGCAAAGCCAGACTCCCCATTGTATAGTTTCCTAGCACCCTGTGACTGCATTTTCTTCCTTCTTCCCAGAGTTGGCACATTTGTGTTTATTCTTGTGGATATGACCTATGTCTGTCTTTCCGAGGAGACTAGCAGCTCCACAAAGACAGGGACCAAGGCTGTTTACTCCTCTTTAGGATCAAGGCAAACCAATCCTCCTCCCACTGGTTCTCAGCGAAACTTCAGGGGAACGCAGAACAAAGGCAGGAGCCCACAGCACGGAGTCTATCTTCATTATCCCCAGGATCTGGCCCTGTCTGTCTTCCTTCTTCAAGCTCCCCAGGGTCGCTCAGGGGATGCCCCACGTCTGCCAGGATCTCCTCCCCTCACCGTGAAAAGTGAGCAGAGAGGTGATGGCGGGGAAGCCTGGGGGCACAGGTGTGAAGCGGACTGCCCACGATGAGGAGGAGAGTGGGGACCGATCCACCGTTACAGTCATCACTGCCACCGTCGTGCCCAGAAGTCACCTCTGTTCCTGAAAGAGATTTATCCTTAAGTTTTATTTTTTTTTTCATTCTTTGCTTATTTCATTATGATATTGAGAAAGAGCGGAAGAAATTTCTTTCACTTTTTTTTTTAATTTTCAAGAAGAATTTGTAAATGTTTATAACTGCATTTTCTTCAGAAATCTGGGAGAATTTACCCATAAAATTGCATAGGGCTATTGTTTTCTCTGAGGAAAGATTTTTAAATACTTATTCAGCGTGTCTGGTGCTGATGAGATTGTTCGAGGCTTCTAATTCGAAGAGAGATAATCTCAGATTTTTCAAACACCAATTTCAGTGTATTTCTAGGAATTTTTCCATTTTGTTTAGATTTTTACAAAAAAAGTTTTTTTGAATCTCTACTTGGGCTCCTCTCTGCGGTCCTATTGTTGACTATCCTGCCCCTCCCCCGCCCCGCCCCCTTGACCTTGGTCAGTCTCCTGGGAGGTTTACTTGCCCTTGTTTCTGAGAACCAGTTTTTGACCTCGTGGACACTGCCTATTCCGTGTCCTTCTTCTGACCTTTATCTTGTCCTTCCTTCTGCTTTGTAGACTTCTGTTGCTTTGCTTTTCCCAAATTCGTGCATGGCAGGCTGAGCTTCCTGACCTCTCATTCCTCCTCTGCTCTGACAGCGTCCTGGACTGTCCTGCGACCCTCGGCCTGCGCGATCTCATCCTCGCTCACATCCTCCGTTTGCATTTTGGCTTCTCTTTCACGGACGCTTGACCTGTGAATGACAAGTTTTGAAAGTCTCCCCGTACAATCCGTTTCCTCCCCGCCTCTGTGATTTAGGAGCCGGTGCGCCGGAATCCAGGACCGGGGCTGGTTTGTTCCGACTCTGGAACGGCCGGAGGCTTCTGCTGCGCCACACACAGGGCCTGAGAGTCGTGGAAGGTTCTCGGTCGGAGCGAAACAGCGGAGTCCTCAAACTGCTGAGCAGTTTTCAGTACCTGGCCGTTACCTCCAGCGTGTGAATCGTGTTCATCGTGTTGCTGGGAGCTCCCCGGGTTGTGCGTTTTCCCCTGACCCGGCGGGCACTCCCGGGTCCCGCCGGCGCTTCCCCTTCGGCCAAGGACGCTGTTCTGGTCTCCCCGAACTCTGTCCCTTGTCTGCGTTCACATGTGACGCTTTTCTATCACATCCATAAATAGTTCGAATTTGCACGCCCTCCCGGGCAATTCAAACTTAAATTAAGATATAACGGCCCTCTTCATCTTTAATAATGAGTTTTGCCTTTTAGCCTGTTTTCTGATTTTAATATGACTCTGTCGGATTTCTTATGGTGGTTATTTGCCTGGTACCCGGTTTTGGGTTAATTACCTGAGCAATTTTGATGTTCTTGTGCTTTAGGCTTATCTCTTGCAAAGGACATATAATTTGACTCTTGAAATGCCATCTGGAAATTTCTATCTTTTGCTTCCCAAATGTATTCTTTGCGATTACTAATATTCTTGGATTTATTTCCATCAGTGCACTGTATGATTTCTATTGGGTCTTGTGCTTTCTGTATCACTTTATTCTTCTCCTTTCACTTATGTTTCATGTATATGACAGAATATTTTATTTATTATATATATTATATATTTCCATTTACAATAGCATGCCTAATGTTAACTCAGTTTATCTACTGTTCTCATGAGCGAGACAAAGACCTGGGGATCTTTCCTATCACCCTCCATGAGGCTCACCTGCTACTGCTGGCCATATGACCTTAGTATTAATTTTATCGCAATGAATTAGACATTTCTTACAGCTTATTGCGCTGTAAGCCAATGTTAGCTAGCCTTTCCCACCTGCTCCCAGGCCACTTGCTCCCACACTATTTTGGAGGTGATTTTGATTCTCTCTAAAGCTGTTCTTGCCAAGGCTCCTTTAGGAAAGATCTGGGGCTATAAAATCTTTCCATTTTTTGTTTCCTAAAAAAATCTCCTTATTTCACTCTTGATCTTGAGAGATAATTTTATCATGTATAGGAATCTAGACTGACATTCGTTTTTCTCATTCTTTTAAGGATATAGTTCTACTTTCTTCTGATTTCATAAATTTTAATCACTTCTGAAAAATTCTCGGTTATCAGCTTTTCTTGATTCTCTCCCTTATATTCCATTTTCTTGGTCACTTTACATTTCAAATCTGATCCTTACAGTATGTGAAGACTTGCAGAATGACAACAAGTCACTTGGGGCTCTGTAGAAACTTGTTTCCTTACCGTGCAGTGGTTTCTTTTTTATCGTGAGCTAGGGCTTGGCCAAGTGTAATGTACAGAAATCCATAGGGAACAGAACTGAGGATTATTTGCTCCCGAGGGGAGCAATATACACAATATATGGGATGTCACCTGCCTGGAGAAGGTTCATAGGATGCCTCAGCCTGAAGGTTCCCTGAACAGAGGGCTGTTACCGTTAAACTCCAGTCCACACAACACCGAGCTCATGACCCCGTATTCTGAGAGGATGCTGTTTCCTTTGGGAAAGAACAGAGTTAGAGATGTTTTTTCAGGGTTTTCTTGCAAGCAGGCAATCAGGAATTTCTCATCCACCATTTCTCTGAACCCCCAGTTCCTTCTGTCCTGGCTCTGTGTAGCGGCTTGAATTCAATGAGGCTGCTTTGTAAACACACACAAAGCCCAGTCTCTTCCCACTAAGGGACCCCATTAACCCCTAGAACTAGGGTGCCACTATTGTCATTTGTCCCCAGACTTTGTCACATTGACTTCTATGCTTACCTTTACTCAGCTCTGGTCTCTTTTTACTCAGATGTTTTTTCTAGCCCTTAAAGAGTTCTGGGGTGTGTGTGTGTGTGTGTGTGTGTGTGTGCATGAGGGCGTGAGGGCATGAGGGCATGAGGGCATGAGGGCATGTGTGTGGTGAGCAACATGTATTTTTCATAACTTATTCAGGATGAGGACATTCTAGAAAACCTGTTCTTCTATAAAAGAGGGGTTTTGACAGTTGGATTCCCTTAAGTTTCTAGTTTCTGCAGAATGTCTGAAGCCCGGTTAGGACTAGATACGCTGGCATGTGTGTGTTTAAAGCAGAGACTGGGTTAAGCAAATTGAGAAAACTTTTCCCCTAATTTCCCCTCTCTTCCACCAGGGAGGAGATTCAGGTGAGTGAGAGCGATCTGTAATTCCTGCTCTAGCCAAGGACCCTCCGCTTCCTTCTATTTCATTGTTCACACGGACACAATCATTTCCATACCCAGGCCCTAACTCCAGTGTGTGTATTAAATGCCCTTGGATACAAATGTATCCTTGGAAGACACACAGTGTCATTGTGATTTTAAACCATACAAATAATTCTGTGGTACAGGTCCTGTTTTGCTTTTCCACCCAATGCTACGCTTTCACAATCTCACTTATGGCTAAATTTTGCTTCACGCTCTGGCCTCAGATGCAACCATACGCTTTCATCGTACTTACCTGTTTCCCAGGGGATGGGCACCTGTGTTTCTTCCAAACACTCTTCCCACGAACAAGGCAGCGCACTTCTCCGATTCCTGATTCAGGGATGCTTGCCTCTGATGAATACTACAGAAAGCTCTCCAGGATGAGCGATGCTGATTCCTCTCCCTAAAAGGAATCAGGGTGCCTGCTTGATATTCTGCAGTTAGTTGAAGGAACAGGGATTAGGATTGGACCAACCACCAGCAGTGAAATGGTAAGAAACAAGATTATGGCTGTATTTCGAGAGTGGACCTTTCAAGATTTTCTGGTGGAACCGATTTGGGGTGTGAGAGAAAAGGGAGCAGGGAAACTCCAAGGAAACAAAACTGAGTCCCTGGAATTGTTGGAGATGGGAAAGCTGCATGAGGACTACGTGCGGGGAGGAAGAGGAGACTGGGGACGAAGAAGGAAATAGCCGGGGAGCTGAGTGAGACAGAAGGAGAGCCAGTGGAGTCGGCCACCCCAGAAGACAAAGGAAGAACATATGTTGGCGAGGGCTGTGTGATCGCTGAATACATTTGGAAGCCAAGCGAGAGAAGGAAGACAGCTGACGACTGCAACAGCAACAAGAAGGCCGCCAGGGACTGCGGGAGGGGAGTCGCAAGGGGTGCCAAGATTGTAGGATTGGGTTCAAGTGAAAATGGGAGAGAATCTTGACCATGTTTTCAAGGATCTTTACTTTTAAAGCCAGGTCTACGGGCTTATAGATAGGGAGATCTCAGTGTTTTGTATTATTTTCTAAGTAGGAACACTTGTAACACTGATGTGGTTTTGGATTCAGTCCAGGGAAGGGAATGCTCAGGGGCATGGGAAGGAGGAGGAATGTCTGGGATGGTATCTGGGAGATCGAGCGCACATGCAGGGAGGGTGGCCTTAGGTGGGGCGTGTAGGAAGCAGGAGGGTGACAGGTAGGAGGAAGGTGGAGTATTTCATACAGATGTTTGCATATGGAGAGAAGCAGTTAGTGGAAGGACGTTAACAGACTCGCTTAATCACGGCAAGGTTGAGAGTGAGAAGGGGACACCTGTTGGTTTTCAGGAGTGAAGGCAAAATGAGAAGCAGTCTTCGAGGTGAGTGAACCCGCAAGTGAACCACGGAAATATAGTGTAAATGCACGAAGCACCAAGGGCCCCCTTGAGGTCCGTGACCTTTAACAAGAGACCAGAAGGATGGTTGGCTTTTCTCCACCAAAATTTAGGCTGAATTGAAATGAGCAAGGATTAGGCAGAAAGTTCTAGTTTATCTGTGATCTTGATGAATGTCCCGAAGCAAGAAAGGGGCCAGGGGCTGAAATGTGCTCAAGGACATGGTGGTTATGGTCAGCCATGGAACTTACACAGGATAATGAGGAAACAGGGGGCCTCCGTGGACAAAGGGATGATGAAAAGGAGGACAGTGGAGAGTGGAGCCTGAGGACCACTTGGCAGTCAGGGAACCAGGGGAGGGGTCTGGAAAGAAGGGAGATGGCGGTCAGACTGCAGCAGGCACAGACTTGAGATGAGGGTGGAATGGCATCTGTTGGCAATGATAAAGCTTTGACCCTCAAGGTCAAAGTTTATGGCAAGAGGGGCACGAGATCAGTGATGGGCATGTAAGACACCTAGACTCCTTCCATGGTGGGCAGGTGCCCTTGATCTCAGCTCTCCTGACCTTTGGAACATTGGGGTCCCCTTGGGAGGACAAGAGCTGTTTTGAGACTTGAATAAAACTCAATTTATCCAAATAATAATTTTTTCACTCAGGGAAGGCTTTATCATTTTAATTTCTTCAATGGTTACCTGTGTACTCCATTTTTCTATTACTTCAGACCATTTTGACAGTGATTTTTTTCCAGAAATTTACCCTTTCAGCTAGTTTTATTCTTTTTCTTTTTAATCAGTTGTATCGCTATTATTTCTCTTCTTTCTTTCAATATTATTTTTAAATGTTCTTATTTTTTATTTAATGTTTTAATTTATTTTTATTTAATGTTCTTAATTAATTAATTAATAATTTAATTTTTATTTAATGTTCTTATTTTTTTAACTAACACTTCAGAGGAACAAATTTTGTTCATATTTACATATTGACTGTTTCTGAGTTTTATTGATTTTACACATTTTTATCCTCTTCCTACTTCGTTGGGCTTGCTTTTATTTTTTCTAGCTTTTGATTTGCATGCGGATCTCTCTAGTTTTTTTGTTGTTGTTGTTGTCTTTTTTTGTCTAGTAAATGTGAACACAGTTATAAGCCTCCTCGCGCACATTAGCAATTTCCCACAATAACTGGCGTGCTGTGCTCTCGCTGTTACTCACGTGTAACCATTCCCCAGACTCATTCCATATTTGTTTTAACACCAGGCTTATATAGTATATTTTTGTTTGTTTCTTCATATATGGAATTTTGAAACTCTTCTTTTTTTTACTGGGTTACAATTGTAATGAGTCGTGGACAGAGAATTACATCCAGAGGAAGTTCAGAATTCACTGAGGTGGTGTTTGTAGGGAAGTCAGGGTGGGTCCCCACGATGCTCTCCCCACGCCCCCACCCCTGTGTCCTCCGAAGTGTGTGCTCTGTCTGCCCGACCCTAGTGCGCCTTAAATTCTGCTTTGCCTACTGACAAAATCACTCTCTTAAGTTGCCTCTTGGTTTCTGTTTGATGGTTTATCGTTCTTCTGTTCCTTTATTTTCAAAAATGTACCATATATTTGTTTTCAGTGTCTCTTCGTAAGAACTAATTCCTGGATCTGTTCATTTGTTTACCTTTGCTTCACCCAGCAAATCTATGAAGGTCTGTCTCTGGGCGCGCTTCACCCTTACGGACCTTATTGATACCTGCTCTTCCGTTTTCTTTGTTGAATTTTATTTTTATTTCTTTCTTCTCCTTGTTATTTCTAACTCGGTAGGTTTTCTCTGGTGGCTTGGAACATACTTCATCTACCTTTAAACTTTTTATGTTTCTCCTTATTTGATTATGACTTATAATTTGGCTTGTCTTACCGGTTTCTTCCGTAAATCAATTTCCACACCGCTCCCTGGAGCAAGATGTTTCCCTGCTGAGCACGGCCCTTCCTCCAAGCATCCCTGAGCTGTGCCTCCAGCCATCTGGGCCTCCGGCGGGCCCCCCGAACCGTGCTGCTGTGACCCGGAGCTGGGGCTTAGGTTTCTGCGTGCGTGCTTCTCCCTCCTGTTGCTGTTACTGGCATTGCCTTGGGTTTGGTCCCAGCCTCTGAGAAGACGAGAGAAGGCACTACTTTATTTCCGTGCCTTTGCTTGTTGCACCTTGCAGTGTGTTCCTGACTTCCCTTCTCTCCTTGGACGTTCATAGCCCCGTATGTTTTCAAAGAGGAACTAGTATGCCGAACGCGGCCTTTTATGCCGCCGAGTCTCTACTCAGGCTCACGGTTAGGTGAAGCCTTAGCTTGGGGGACGGTTAGGTGACCCCAAGCCCCCCACCTCCCCAGCTCTGACACCCAGAAATCGGACTTGGTGGCCTTCCTGTGTTCCGCGTGTTGGGCGAGTCTCACAGCAGCCTGTCTTCTCAGTAGGTCTCGTGCTTGTTCTCTCCGACAATGTTCTCTGTTCTTCCTGCCCTTCCATGCCTCTGAACACATGCAGGTGTGGGTTTTCTCTCATCTACCCCGCTTGGGGCCTTACGTGTCCTTTCCACCTTGGCCCTTGGGTCTTCCTTTAATATTGCGAGGTTTCCATCATTGTCTAATAACGTATTTCATCTTCTCCGTTCACTAATTCTTTCCTACTTATTCATCTACATGAGGGTCTTGCTACATCAGCTTCTTTCCTCCATTTCTCTTAACTTCATTGTTTTAATTATTTCATTAGTCGAGGGGCCTGGGTAGCTCAGGGAGTTAAGCCTCTGCCTTCGGCTCAGGTCACCATCTCAGGGTCCTGGGATCGAGCCCCGCATCGGGCTCTCTGCTCAGCAGGGAGCCTGTTTCCTCCTCTCTCTGCCTGCCTCTCTGCCTACCTGTGATCTCTGTCAGCCAAATAAATAAGCAAAATCTTTTTAAAAAATAATTATTCTATTTTCCATGCAGAATATTTCCATTTGCTTTCCATGGTGATGGCTTGTTCCCACCTCAGGCTTCCAGTATGTTCCCTCCTCCCCAGATTAGTCGATGGGCCCTAGACCTGGGCTTGCGGGTCTGAATTGAGCTCTGCCTCCTGTGCTGTGTGATTTTTAGCAAGACGCTAAACTGTTCTGGTCTTTGCTTTAAGGTGGAGATAGGCACTGACCTCATGGAGCTACTGGAGAGAGTAAATGAGATAAAGAGAGTGAGAAAGTTGCGAAGAACAGCTCTTGGCATGGGTTAGCTGCTCGATCAACGTGAGCGATTGTTATTTTAGGTTGTTATGTAAACTCCAGGACGCTAACAAACTGCTGTCTTCGTTTCTGGTGTACAATACGGTGGCTCGACGCTTCCGTACGTCGCGCACCACGACAGGTGTGCTCCTTCCTCCCCATCCCCTGCCGAACCCCTCCCCTCCGGCCTTCCCCTGCGGTGACTGTCAGTGCGTTCTCCGCAGTTAGGAGTCCGTTTCTTGATTGGTCTCTCCCTTTTTTTTACTCTCTTTGCTTCCTTGTTTTGTCTCTTAAATTCCACAAAGGAGTGAGATCATATGGCATTTGTCTTTCTCTGACCGTCTCATTCCACTCAGCGTAATACACTCTAGCTCCATCTAGATCATTGCAAATGGCCAGATTTCTTCTTAAGGACGAGTAATATTCTGTTGTACATACACGCCGCCTCTTCTCTATCCATTCAGTGGGCACTTGGCTGCTTCCGTAATTTGGCTATTGTAAATAATATTGCAATGAATATTGGAATGCGTGTATCCCCTTGAATTAGTGTCTCTGTAAAAAGATTTTGTGTATTTATTTGACAGAGAGAGAGAGAGAGAGAGAGGGAAAGCGTGAGTGGTGAGAAGAGGCAGAGGGAGAGGCAGACTCCCTGACGAGTAGGGAACCCCACGTGGGGCTCCATCCCGGGACCCCGAGATCGTGACCTGAGCCTAAGGTAGATGCTTAACCAGCTCAGCCACCCAGGCACCCCTGAATTAGTGTTCCCGCGTTCTTCAGGTCAGTACCAGTAGTGCAATTGCTGTATCAACAGGTAGCTCGATTTTTAACTTTTTGAGGCCCCTCCAGACTGCTTCCCACTGTCACTACACCAGTCCACATCCCACCCACGGTGCAGGAGGGCTCCCCTTCCTCTGCATCCTTGCAATTATTTTTATTTTAAATTAACCTCCCTATCGTCCACTAATTCTACTCTCCCTGCAAAAAGTTGCTCCGTCCCTGCTCTTTCCCCGACTGGATGCCAGTGGTCAGACACCTCGTTTCTTTCTTCTGGGAACACACGTCCGACGGGCACACGATCAGCTGCGGAACCACCTGGGCTTGCTCACCCCGTGAGCAAGCGTTTCCGTCAAGTCTCTTACTTTTCTGCTATGGCCCAGGGTGGATTCAGGGACAGTGTCTCTAGTCGACTACTCTTCTTCGAAGGCATCTATTGAGCTTTATTTCCCTGTTTAAACTACTGGTCTGAGTGAAAGGAGGACAGGGAGAACGTGGGATTCTCGAAGCACGGGCCGGGAGGTGACGCGGGACGAAACGGTGCAGGTGTGGATCGGTGAGAAACGTGGCCAGCTTCATCCTCCCCCGGTCTCCAGCCGCCCTCTCAGCTTCGTCCGCCCACCTTTGCCCCGAGGTGAATGTCCTCTCCTTGAGCACTTGCGGGAAGGTCACAGGAAATGGGGACCAGGGTGAGGAGAACAGGTGGACACCGCACTTAGAAACAGCAGCGCCCGGAGTCCTTGTGCGGAGACAGGGCTTTGCGGAAAGAGAGGCGCCTCCCCGCGGAGCCGGGGTGCGTGAGGGAGTCGGGGATGCTCCTCTCGCCGACTCCAAGTGCCGCGGCACCTCGCAGCCGGGGCTGCGCTTTCTCAGTCTTGCTAGTCGTTTCCCTGTAATTCTCAATGCCACTTTCTTTCGCTCCCGGGACACTGTCCTGCTTTGCACGACAAACTGTACCCCATGCCGGCGGTGACTCCCCACGCCGGGAGGAAGAGCCCACTGGAAGTGCAGCCTTTCAAGAAGGCGCTGTCCGGGTCCTGCGGCTGCAGCACGACCTGCCCAGACGCTGCAGCTTAGAAGGCAAGAGCGGCTCGACAGACACGCCTGCAGGGGCCGAGAGCCCCAAACGGGTCTCACTGGGCTACCGTGGAGACAGGAGCAGCGCTGGTTCCTTCTGGAGGCTCCAGGGAGAATCCCTTCCCTTGTCTCCCCAGCTTCTAGAGGCTGCTGTGTTCCTCCGCTCACGGCCCCCTCCTCCTCTTTGAAAGCCAGCAGTCGCTACTGGGGGGTCCCCACATTGGACCCCCTGTTCCTAAGGACCCCTGAGATGAGAGCGGGCCCGTTCAGACAATCCAGTCATCTGCCCACCTGAAGATCCAGGAATGTTCACATGGCTTGGCCGTGTCAGGTCACCCATTCACGGGATCTGGGGATCGGGATGTGGGTTTTCATGGGTGGGGAGAGGACGGCGTTCTGTCCACCACAAGCGAGGGCGGACAGCGGCTGTGAGAACTCGGTCCACCTGCCTCTGCTCCGAGACGAGGTTCGCAGAGTGTGGCAAGCAGGGCAGAGGAAGGCACAGAAGGCTCTGGTGAGCGGGTCCAGGCTGGGGGTGCAGGGAGGGGGGGCGCACGTCTTTTCAAAGTCCTGGGGAAATAACACAGCGACGGCATCATCAGCACCAGCAAACAAAGCCTTCCGCGGGGAGTCGACGGCAGGATAAGCGTGGGGTAGGGGCTCGGAGGGGAGCCTCCAGAGCCCGAAACAGGCCCCGTGAGTCACCAGCACCTGCTCCCGGTGCATGAATAAGCAGGGAACACAGTGCTGGAAAAGGTTACATACGAATATTCAGGGGGTTATTATGCTTGAGAAGGAACTGAAAAAAATCAGTGGTTTACACTGCCAAGTGCTTTCCGTCCCAGTCCGGCTCAAAACTGCCTGGCTTTTCCCTCTTCTGTGTTTCAGCCCACACTCAGCGTGTGGGAAACCGGTCCCTGGAGGCCCATGCATCTGGGAGAGCGGTGGGAGGGGGGACACGGCTTCCCAGAGTGCCGCGGCCAGAGCGCGGGAGGGATGGGCGTGCAGGGGCCGGGGAGGGCGCAGACTTCCACAGCTTGTGCCGGATGGACCCCCGGGGACCGGCCACTCTGTCCGGCTCTCCAGACCCGTTGAGGTGGGGTGTAGGGGAGCAGGGTCCTCTGAGCTCCAGTCTTGTCATGGAATCCTGATACCCCATCCCGCTGGTACCACTGGATCCTTCTTACTGTTCTCCCTCCTGGTCTGGAAAGAGGCAGGACAATTTTTTCTAGTTATACATTTTATATATTCATATAAATTACCTTTCTTTGGGGCACCTGGGTGGCTCAGTGGGTGAAGCGTCTGCCTTCGGCTCAGGTCATGATCCCAGGGTCCTGGAATGGAGCCCCACGTTGGGCTCCCTGCTCAGCAAGGAGTCTGCTTCTCCCTCTGCCACTCCCCCTGCTCATGCGTGCTCTCTCTCTCAAATAAATACATAAAATCTTCAAATAAATAAATTGCCTTTCTTCGGGGGAAGTGTATGGCCCCTGGAAGTTACTGATTAAACAGAGTACAAAAGGGGCACCAGCACACAGCATGAGCGAACGGTCACTACGGCCCTCCAGCAGAGACTCCTGGGAGAACCCGATTATAGGATGAAACATCAAAATGCAAAACAGGAGGGGAAAAGAGGAATTTCAAACTAGATTCAGGAGTAACGCACTTGGCCACATAATTAACGATAAAATAAGAGTGTATTTAATATATGTTGGACACCCTTCTAAGAATTGTTCCCTTATTATCTCATTGGATGCTAATAAACTATAAATAGGCTTGATTATTTCCGCTTACATGAGATAAAATGGGAGCACAGCCGTGATAAATCCCTTTTCCAAGGGCATTCTTGTTAATAAGTGACCGATTTCAGAACATACATTAACACTTAAATGTCCTCTTCCTTTGTACAGAGGAAAAAAAGCGGATGGCATTTAGAAGTGGAAACTTTCTAGAAAACCTGAAGCTGAATATCATCTTTTCTCTCCTCACCATCAGGAACACTTTGAAGGAGCTGAAATATTTGCATTCCGGACGTCTTGGTGTGCTTTACAGATTCTGTCTCTGTAAGCGTTTCCAACGTGATGAGAAAATCAGTGTCACGTTTGCATTTGTGGTTCCAATGATTATGTCTGATTCGGAGGGACATTTCCTAGGACTCCAGGCCGCAAGGTTCTCCTGGCACACACGGGGAGGTATACCAGCTTCCTGGGACTCCCACAACAATGCACCACAAACCCAGTGGCTGGAAAACAGCAGAAATCTGGCCTCTCCCGGCTGTGGGGGCACACGCCAGAGGGGCGCCCTCTCTCTGAGCCCCTTAGTAGAATCCTTCCTGGCCTCCTGGGCTGGCAGTGGTCCTCACCACCCTCACCATCCCCCTATTAGAACTGCGTCCCTCCACTGTCTTCGTCTGTCCCCTCCGGATCTTCTCCCTGTGGGTCCATCTTCACGTGGTGCTTTCTCCTCCCATAATGACACCGGTCATATTGGATCAGGCCCCCCGAAGGACCTCCTCTTCACTCAATTATATCTGCAACAACCCTCCATCCAATAAGGTCATGTCCATAGGTGCTAGGTGTTAGAATTTCAATAGTCCTTCCCGGGAACATACTCAGCCCATTATAGGAGGCTAGAAGTCCTCAAAGGGCAGTGAGCCCGTATCACATTTATAAATTTATTTAACACATATTTGAATGCCTATTATATACAGTCCTTGGCTAGATATGGGGAATTCGACGGGGAGTAAAATCAATACCTGCCTCGTGGTGATTTCAGCAGAGCCAGAAAGACAAACACATGACCGCCCATGTTTGTGTATAACAAGGTTGTCACAACGGACGGAGCACATGGCAGCTGGTTGGATCTCAGTCCAGGAAGACCGGTCAGGGAAGGCCTCCCAGGGGGAGACAGATGAGCTGTCTTTAAAGGAGACTACAGTTCACAACAACTGGGGGTACAGGAGATGCCGAGATCATCCCAGTGGGAGGGATTAGAGGTGCCAAGTCCGAGCTGAGAAGGACTGTCAACAGCCAATGACCAGGACTGCCAGCCAGAGGAGGGGCTAAGACGACAGAAGGATTGGGAAAGACAAGAGGGTCAGCCACGGTCTTCAAGCCTCCAAGCCACCCAGATGCTCGGCAGAGTGCAGAGACCCAGGGTCACCTCCGTTCATCACGCTGGTCCTCCCGTTGATTCTGTGAAACCTTCTTGTCTACCTCTTTAATCTTAGGGTCATCGGGGAGCCATGGAAGAGCTTTCCGTCGGGGCATAAAAAGAGACAGCTTTCTGGATCCCGTTGGAGCCACCTCCCTGGGTGGGGGGAGCTGACCCATGTCTCCGTGCAGGGCTGGGGACCCAGTGTAAGTGCACTCCCGTCGGGCCTTGTGCTCCTCAGATCTCCGGGCCAGAAATCCTTACGTGTGTGTAACCGGCACTAGGCAGAATCGGCAGAATCCCCCACGTCCCCTGCAAAGATGAGAGTGGATTCCTGCGCCGAGGCTCAGACAGCAAGGCAGCGCAGACTTGAGCCAGATCACCCCTCCACCCCACAGACACGTGGGGAAACCGACGCCGGGGCTGTCCTGCCGGGCGTCTTGGCTGCTATTTCTTCCTGCCGCCATGTTGCTCCCCAGGGGCCTGACCCAGTGCAGTGATGCTCATCTGCCATCACTGAACAGCCTGGCCTGCTTGGTCCCCTCTGTCCCACAGGACCCCGTCTTCCTGCAGGGAAAACCGACCCAGTGCCCAGACCACCCGAGCTCTGTTTCCTTCAGAGCAGTGTGTGTGCGCATGTGCCCAACGGGAACGCCGGGAGCCGGGGGTGGGTCGCAAAATGATCCCACCCACACCATGCCCACATTTCCACCTTTTATGACTGAGTCACTGTCACACTCCCCCTCACTGGTGTCGCCTCTGTTCTCCCGTGTGAATCATCTCACCTGCTTCGCCCTCCATCTTCCTGACGGAAACTGCGTTCCTGCGCCCATGGGATCCCTGTGTAGACACACCATCTACCAGTCAGTGGGATACATCCACAGTGATCAAGGGGTCCCCAAAAGACCCCGCACAGAAGGGTACATTGTCTCTCAGAACAACCAGCACTGGTCCCCACTGGAATCTCCAGAACATTTCTCTCTCTCAATCTTTTGTTTAATTGTATTTATTTATTTAGAGAGACAGCACATGGAGGGGATGGGCAAGGGGAGAGTGGGAGAATCTCAAGCAGACCCCGAGCTGAGCACAGAGCCCAACACAGAGCTCAATCCCACGACCCCAAGATCGTGACTTGAGCCAAAATCAAGGGTTGGACATTCAGCCGAATGAGCCATCCAGGTGCCGTTCCAGAACATTCCTAAGTCCTGCGGTCTTATAAGCCTAACGAAGACTTTTGACTCCATTCTACTTTTTCATACAAACATCTTTGCTCGTCCTGGCCCCGGGTGACCCTCTAGGGAACACAGGCAGGCGCTGCATGGAGATCTGCCAAGCTGGGTGGACACCATCAGAGACAGTCCCGCGAGCAACACAACCAAAGCTGAAGCATCGTGCCTGACGTCTGACGGCATGGGGGTCGGCGACTGTGAACCGTGCAGTAGGTCACTGTCATGGAGCAGGACTGGAGGCAACAAGCCAGGGCTTCTGACATTTGGAACGTCTACGACGTCTTATCTCCCTGTTATAGTCCCACGTCTCAAACCTGCACCTTAATTCTACCCTGGCTGAACACGCGTATGCCATTCCTTTCCTTCTCCTCCCCTCCTCCTCCTGCTGTCTTCTGCCTGTTTTCCCAGGTATGTGGTTTCCATTGATCTATTTTTAGACTCCATGACATATGGTTGGAGTTTGCTTTTCTGTATATGTAAAATCCGAGATGATTTATCTTGTAATAAAGTATTTTAAACCACTCCTGTTAGCTGACTATCTGCCGTGTCGATTATCCTGGTTTCTGTATCCCTTCGTTCGTTCTTCCCCGTCTTCTCCATCCCCAAATCCCACCACCCCCTCCTGCCCCCCGTCTTCCCGCCTGTACAATTCTGTTCCCTGCATGAAGGCCATTTGCTCCCTCCTGCCCCTGCCCCTCCCCTCCCTCGTCCTCCATCCCTCCCTTCCCCCCGTCCTCCATCCCTGCCGTGGCTGGAGCTCGCACCCATCTTTGAGGCTCACCTCCACGGGTTTTGCACCAGGAGACCTTCCCTAGCCCTCGGCACCCTGTGTCCCGTGCTTCCGGGCCTGATGGGGTTACATGCCGGGTCGGGTTTCTTCGTGACCCATAGGCTCCACGAGGTTAGGAATGATTTCGTACCCAAGCACCCGGCGTGGCCCCGGGACAAAGTGGACTCAGACACCACTGTGGAAGCCTGAGTTCAGAAGTTAATCAGCTTTGCCGTCCAACTAGCCAAGGAGTTACGGGAGACTGTAGAAGGGAGCACTGGCCTCTCCGCTGCAGGAGCTTCATCCTTGCTTAGCCTGCCCTCGTCTTGTGCCTGCAGTCAGCTTGTGGTCAGTCTCCAAGCCCATCTCTGAGCATCCCCTGTGGAACACGGCCCCGTGGAGAGACACGACTGCGGGGTAGAGCACCTCTGTAGCTGTGGGTTGGGCTCTGAGCTAGTCAAGGCCTTCAAGCCCTACGTGCCCTGGCTCCAGGGCTCACAGAGCCAAACTCACAACCACCAGGCAAAGAGGGACGGGAGACGCCCTGTCGTCTCCTCCCTGATATGCTGGGGAATCTGTGGCTTTCGCGGTCGGATAGGATCCAGGCACCACGGGAGGGCTCAGGACAGGGACCACGCTGCTTTCATTTCTTAATGGAACTGCACAGATAGAGTTGAAGAACCACCCCCAAACCTGAGCTACTTAATGTGTGAATGTCCGTCATTTCCCACAAGCCATCGTTGAGGACCCGTAGGAAACATCCCACTGGTGCGTGAACTGCAGAAGAAGACGTGTTGCACCTGCCTGGCTCCTTGCTGTGTGTCTCATCTCATCACCCTATGAGCCGTTTGTGCATCTTTGCTCTGGCTGCTTGGAGGCTCAGAGCCCAGTGCCCGGCCAGCTCCCTGCACGTCGCAGGACGTGTGCCGTGTCTGTGTGCTCCTCTTCCCTGCTTTAGTTTCTCCCTTTGCCCTCCACACTGTAAGTATCGATTTTACCCAATCTGTGTTGTGAGTATTTTTCTAAACCTTTTTTAAAAATAGATCAGGGCACCTGGGTGGCTCAGTCGGTTAAGTATCTGCCTTCGGCTCAGGGTCCTGAGATCGAGTCCCACATCAGGCTCAGTGGGGAGTCTGCTTCTCCCTCTCCCTCTGCCCCACTCATGCTCTCTTTCACTCTCTGTCTTAAATAAATAAATAAAACCTCTAAAATAAATAAATGAATATATAAATAAATAAAATTTTTAAAAAATAGATGAACTTTTGATGCCTAGACTCTCAATCTACATGCCTTCCCCATCAGTATGATCCATAAAGAACTGACTAAGCTTTCCCCTAAAGTTCTCATATTCACACCATCCATTGCCATCAGGATTATAATCTGTTACTTAGTGGAACTAAAGACTTCCTCTCTTCCTTCCGTTCCTTCCTTCCTTGTTTACAGGGTCATCTGTGTATGACACAAATTTCTCTGTTCTAATATCCATGTTCTGTATCTCAGATATGTGTCCCATCACCGTGGCTGGACCAGAAGGCCACATGAGCACAAAGCCCAGAGATGCAGAGAAAAACGTGGGGTCCTGCTCCACTTCCATGGCAGAAGTAGGGACGCTGTCAGGAAAGGCACAGTGAAACCTCTGCTTCATTATTTCTCACCAATTCCTACTTGCAAACTGTGTTCTCCTTTCTCCCGTGCAACAATCGCACCCGACCTTTGTACAGACCATTAGTGCATACAGGAGCTTTCGGAGCACTCTTGGCAAACACAGTGAAGTCACATGGTTGCTGTTTTCACACTAGCTTTTTCACATGAGAAAGGTAAGACTCAGGTAGGAAACTCCGAGATGCTTTGTTGGTCTAAGGGCAGGTGATGGGCTTGAGACCCTCATCCCCAGAGCAGGCAAGAGCAGGATTCCGATGGGCGTCTCTCCCTTGTCTTCCCCGTCACAGTAGCAGTAAGGATAGATCACGGGTGACCTGGTATAAGAGGTGTCGTGAGGTGGAAGGAGTTTGCAGGGCAAAGCTGGAGTTCGGGGCCTGGAACACCACCGAGAGGTGGGGGTTTGTGTAAAAAAATAAATAAGACACCGAATTTGAATCTGGGGTTTCAGCTTCCAGACTGAGTATCCCCTTCCAGGAAAGCACGTTCTCAGCCTAGAGATGGTCAAGCGAGCTTTGCGAGCTGAGTGGGGGACACCCAAAGGTGAGTGACGAGACACGCAACAGGAGGCAAGTCAGATGACCCCACGTAGGCAGGGGGTAAATGGCCCCCTTCTGCGTCCACAGATGGAACCTCTGATCCGAGGACTTCTCATGCGAACAGCTGGCTGGCCTAACGCATTCCACAGAGAAAGCACCTGCTTTCCTGGGGACCAATACCCAATACCCAAACACCGGTATTTCAGACCCAAACTGGGCAGCTGGCACATAGAGAAGGACACTGGGCTGTGACCCTCAGAGACTTGCCATCTGCATACCACACGCCAGCCAGGCAGGGCAGGTCTAGAAAACTTCCAAAACACTGCTGTGAGCCTTCGTGGGAGAAAAGAGTAGCATAGGCATGACTAAGACCTCGAGGTCCAGAGCAGCCCAGAAGAAAGACTCACTTGGCGAAGCTCTCAGTGAAGGGATCGGGATGGCCTCTCCCAGCAACGGTTAAGTGGAATCCAGGGTCCAAACAAATCCTTCCATCGCATGCGGGCCGAGTGGAAAAACTCCACCCATCCGTGACGTCTGCCACGATGGGGGACGATGCCAGAACGCGTGCAGTCCTTGGCCTGGGGATGAAGTTTCCCCCATCCTCCTGCCTGTTGAGCGAGCGAGTCATCGCCGGGAACTGGGGAGAGAACCATGTCCTCCTGGCCCCTGCTCCCACCCACTAAGTAACACGGTCCCGTGGAGGTCGGCGATCAGTAAGACAACGTTAGAATTTTGGAAGGCATGATATTGCTGCAGCTTTCCTAATAATCCAAGGCCCTGAGCTGTGCACAATGATTCTCACTGGGGATAAAACATTTGCTTCAGGAGGTTCTAAAGGTGAGAGCAAAACAATTTGTATTTGTTTAAAACATGATGTCATCCATAATTAATGGGATAACTCTGACTCAGTCGAGCTTGAAGCTACTGTGTGTATTTGAAGCTGGATTTCTAGCTCTTGGGATGACGAGTAAATTCACCCTCAAGCTTGTGTTTTATTTTTTGAAATTCATGGAAAAGGTGATCTCCGTGATTGAACATTTGGTTTCTCTTTAGTATGTTTTAGACGAGGGTTATTTGCGGCTGAGCCGGAAAAGCAAGGCCAATTACCGAATCTGCTTTCAAGCAGTAGCCGCGAAACCAGGGCGTGTTAACGTGGGTTAGCATGACCTCTTTCCGTGCCTTTTCTCCAGCCCCTAATTTAGACTCTTGATTCAGGTTTTAAAAAGAAAGGTGTTGTTGTTGCTCACAAACGTCTTGTGAGTAAGCTCCAGACCCAGGATGGAGCCCCATGGGGGCACACTCCAGACCCCAAGATCAAGACCTGAGCTGAAATCAACTGACTGAGCCACGCAGGCTAAAAAAGGACGTTTTTAAAAGATCAGTTAAAAAGTGTTTTTTTTTTTCCCCATCTTGAAATGCATTTTAAAACAATAAAAGCTTCCATTTTGTAAATCAATATCCAGAAAAAAGCTTCTGACTCATTGCAATATTAAGGAAACCTACTCCTCAACACACACACCCCCAAATGCACGGCAAGGCAACAGAGAAGGACCCGAACTCCCCGCAGGGGTCTCCTTCACCTGCGAGCAGGGGCCCAGGAGGGCTGCCTTTCTCGTTCGCTTTGTCTGTCTTTCCCAAACGTCTCCATCTGTGGGCAGTGTCTGTCGCACGCTTTGGCCTCATGCCTCTGGGGGAGCTCACCTGGAGAAGCCCAGGAACGGTCCCATCTCGGGAGGAGGGCCTCGAGCGGCCGAAAGCAATGTGGGCTCTGGATCCACCATCATGGGTCAGCAGGAGGACGGGGATGCGGAGAGGTGCACGGGGAGTCGGGCGCCCGCGGTGTGGTTGAAAGGTGGTGGAATTTTGATAAAAATGGATGAGAAGAGAAGAGGATATCTAGGTAGGCAAACGGTCGGAGAAAAAAAATGCCAAAAAACCACAGTTGCTTCTGACCAGCGAGGGAAATGGTGCCCAGCCCACCTGCCCAGGTGGCCTTCTGCTCCCTCACTTGGGCATTTGCAGACAATGACCCAAGCTTCTCTCCTTTGTTCTTAACGTTCTTCTCTACCTAGAGTTTCCAGTATCGTTAAAAAATAATAGAAGTGCAGGGACGCCTGGGTGGCTCAGTTGGTTACGCGGCTGCCTTCGGCTCAGGTCATGATCCCAGTGTCCTGGGATCGAGTCTCACATCGGGCTCCTTGCT
>ML103852.1:0-15659 GCA_003697995.1 Taxidea taxus jeffersonii
AAAAAAAAAAAAGCAGGCAGTGGAATACAGTGTCATAAAAATGTAGTGGAAAGGCAGATACAGTACACACATACACATTTCTGTTATTTGGTTCCGAAAAAAACATAGGGCGAGGGGCAAGACACAGTAATCAGTCCTGCTCCCATCCGCCCAGAATTTAATTAACTACACCATTGTGTTTACATTGTTATGAAAGAGGCAAACCTAGTTCACCCACACTTGGCACACTGAAATACCCAACTCTGATGTTCTTCACTAGTCACCGAGTCTTCAATTCCAGAATATTATTTAGAAGTAGTTTTAAGGTTCTACTCCCTCACTACTACACCCTAACCTCTCTTTTCTAAAGAAAAATGGCAATTTGGCATAATTCAGTTCCTAGGTGTAATTTCTACAATTTTCGGTCAGTTTACTAAGCACGAGGATTATGCTTCAACACATAATCCCACTTGCCTATGGAAGTGTAAAACTGTCAGTAGTACATTTTCATCATCTTTCCCCAACATGCTTATTCCTTAAAACGAAACAACCATTCCTACAGTTGACATTCATTGTTACATCCCAATGTGTTTGAAATATTAAAAAAACATGGAGTCATCTTCTCATAATGCCCTTATTAAGATTACAAAGATTACAAAAGAATCCACAAGTATTACGGCACTGTGTGAGACTTGTCATGATCCAAGGGAAGAACAAGACTGCAGTTCTGTGCAAAGTTGTGGAAATGGCCTCAGTTCCATGGGAAATGGTATTCCACAATAGACTTCACTAGAAGGATAATTGAAACCTTTTACTTTAACACTGAAAGCATAATTCAATGCATTCTCAAGATTCAAGTTTCAAGATTTGGAGAGATGCTAACATTCTCTTACATAATTAATTAGAAAATACTTGAACAGAATTGTAGGAAGACTATATAAAGAAAGGGAACATAAGCTTTTGTTAATTCCTGCTGAAGGCAACTTGAATTTATTTCTTAGAAAGTTAACGAAATCTTAGCAGCTAAAATATTTTTAAATGTATGGAATAAAGAAAAGCACATCCATTCTTGACATTTTGGTGAATAAACTAACAGCTTTATTAATGAAGGCAAACATCAGATAATTGTATGAATATTATATATAAAAAAAGAAATCCAAACTAACAGCATTGTATTTCAAAAGTACTGTACTTCTGTTTCTTTTAAAGAGACTTGTCATCTGTTTTATAAAACAAACAAAACGGGTATTCTTCTCCTAAAAAATTCTGGAAAGATGAAATAGTCAATTTCAAGCTGATGGACTGAACACACCTTTCTTTAAATGCAGACTATTGCTAGGAAGCAAATCAAGTCAAGCATCAGAAAGAAGATGTAGGACAAATTCATGAAAGTCAGAAACAAGGGACGTAGTGAAATGACTGCTAGTCTTTCCCTCTCTGGTTTAAAGACCATTCAAAACTGGTCTTTCATACAAATATAAAATAACTATAAAGAGAGGGAACTGGAAACCATACCCATCTGAAATCCTTCATGATGTTTTTATAATTTCTCTGATTCTCTTACCAAAAAGGTCAAAGTGAACGGTATAGGGAGTGGAAGGGAATGAAGACGTTAAGTTTCAATGTACAAGTAAGGCACAATATAAAGCCACATCATAATCTGTCATGAAGGATATAGGAAAGGACAAGAATCATACATGGTACAGTAGAACAAGCAATCCTATTGACTGAAAAAGTGTGGCACCCAATTCAAAACTCAGACAAGATCTTAACAAGAACAACTGGACAGCATGCTTTCATATGGAGACAAACTCTATAAAGAATCCAGTGTATCTGAAATGAGGAAGAACGTTTTTTGTATTTTTTTTTCAATCATAGTAGTACTAGAGTCAAAGTTTATAATTGCTTTTGGAACAATGGGTTTATTTGAGGTGAATTCACAATGCCTTCACTTAAAGTAAGATTCTGGACTTCATTATGAGCTATCTGTATACCATGTATGAACACAGAAAACCTTTAGAGAGCTCTTCTCTAATGATCTTCACCCAAAAATACACGCCACAATTTTCAAAAACAGAACATGTACAATTGTTGGGGTTTTTACGTTACCCTTATAAGATTTGTTTGTGTGATACACTAAACGTATATATTTTAATGACAATAGAGGAAGCAGATTATTACTGGCATTAAAGTACAACCATTTCTAGACGGTTTTAAATGCCACAGAGTCCCCTGGTTAAAATGTAAAGCTGCACAGCTTGCCTATGTCATCTTTATGATAAAGTTAAAACAGCAAGAGGATTTAACTTTCACTCTACATTTTACTGCCAGGTTTTTATTTAGATCAAGTATCGCTGCAGCATTCTGACCAGCCCAGATTTAGCAGCAAATGGCAGGAATCATATAAAATGCAATTTTTTTTTTAACAAAGTGCTTTTCTAAGATATACATACATATATAAATAGGTACAAAATAAAGTGTCAACATTAAAAAGCTCAACTATTTAAAAGCTTTTAACTATTTAACTTAAGTAGTACATATAAAACACTGAAATGCAAGGATATGGAATCTACTAAACAGATTCAAAGTCTTTTTGTTTTTTTTTGAAATGCAAGACCAAAAAATCAAATTCTGGTTTGCAGACAGGAAAAAAGTATCAAAAACCAGAATTCCTAACAGAGCAGCTAGAAAGGGGCAATTTTATAAACCTCATCAGCTGAATCTCTATCATGAAGTGATTTTCACCTGATTGCAAAACTGCCACATTTTGGAACATGTTTCAGTTTACTAAACATACTCTGTCAAAACTTCATATACTTCCAATTTATAAGCCTGTGCTTTGCCTTCTCCCATCTAAAAAGGAAAAACTTTAACCAATGGGCTTACATTCTTTTAAACCATTAGTTCTGAGCTTATCATCTGTTCAGCATGAATGCACTAACCAGGTACATTTCCACCAAGCACACAGGAAAATCTTGTGCATCACAGTTCAGCTAAGGTGTTAAGACAATCCTTCTGGAAGTTTCCTTTTCATGATGTCAAAGAAGCATATAAGCAACATTGTTCAGTTGTTACTGTGTTTTAGAATCAAAGTTTATAAGCTATAGCTTCATATGCTATGGCTTACAAGTAGGGGGGTGGGGGGAGAAGGGATAAAGTAGAAGAAAAGGAAACACACTATAGAGACAAAATATAATTAAGGAATAAATTCTACCAGGGGTTATGGAGAAACAGTTGGAGAAAACAGGTAATTTCCCAGCAGCTAGGTCTGAAGTTTTTGGTATTTTTTTCTGGCTAGACAGGATCTTTTTTAAAGTATAGTTTTTAAGCCACCAGTTTTCAGAGTTCAAAACACAAGATTTGAGGATCAAACAGTAAGAGAGACAGAATGGAAAGATCTGTGGGGAAGGTTTATAATGCTGCCTTGACACAAGAAATTTCTCATCAGAGGTAAAGCTTTAACACAGTTAAAACACTGACTAATGAAGCTGTTTTATGTGAGCAAAAAAGAGCACCTAAAAACTAAATGTGTTAATATTTCTCAGTTCTAGAAACTATAGAAGAAATCACATGTAAGTTTGAAGAAGCTAGTTTGAAAATACCTGTACAAAAATATAAAAATCTATAAATCGTTTTTGTTTTAAGCTTGTGTTGATCTTTGAAAATATTACATGCACAATAATACATCAATTGGAAAAGTGGCAACTAAAGAATTAGATATTTTTAGCTTTTTTCTTTCTTTACATATATATATATACATAATACAATAAAAATAATCTGTATTTTGGTTGTTTGGTGGAAGTATACTACAATAAGCTAAATAAACTTTTTAATTTTCAAGGTCAAAAACTATTTTACCAATAGCTTACTAAAATGAAATATATTAAAATTTCCTACAATTAAGTGCAGAAATAAAAAGACTTACAGACATCTAAATGGCCACCAACTTATCTACTATGGAAGCGAACTAGAGGAACAGCAAAATAATATTTGTGTGTGTGGATGCTCCTTCTGTAGATAATTGGACCCAAACAGAAATAAAATTCACAGTTCAGTAAGATCCCTAACCCTGACCTTTTCATTTTTCTTTTTTTTTCTCCTTTTTTTCATACATTCATACAGTATCATGTAAGCTGTGCAAAACTTTACTTAGACTGGCAGTTTGCCATATCAGTTGCATTTGTCTTTGGTACAAAAAATAAAACAATCGCAATAATGTGCAAGTATTTGTCTTCTTCCGGTCAAGTACCGAAATATGAGTTTTCTAGAGCCATCTTTTTTTTGTTTGTTTTTTGTTTTGTTTTTTATACAATACACAGACTCTGTGGCATATATCTACATTTCAACATAGTCCTATATACATTCAAAAATTTTGAAAAAGAGTTGGAACAAAAAAAACATTTAAACCCCATAATTTTTCCATCTATATATCTTGTGTTTCCTCATTAGGGTTTTCATCATACAAAATATTACCAGTTTTATAGTTTCCCCAAAATACAAGGCACAAAGAATATGCTTTTTTTCTTACTTGCACAGACATTATATATATATTTATATATATATTTATATATACCATATTGAGCTCAGAAAATGAACTTCTAATATGGCACATGGGCGTGAGTGCTGGGTTGTGCCATGTACAAGTGAGATTAATGTTTGTGGAAAATTAGAACAAAAGGAGTAATTCTAAAAACAATCTAAACTGACTGTTTAAAAAAATGCTTCCTCAATTTTTTTGTGTGGTTCAGAGCATAAACCTGCCACAATATTTGGCATTTACTAATGTCTTCACTCCTCCCAAACGTTTTACTTTAACAGATTTTTGCAATCTGTATCTAAACATTCACTTAAATGTTTGAGTTTCGATTCTGATGCCAGTAGCAGTTTTAACCATGGTTTGTGCTCTGAAAATGCAATAATCAAGTATTTTGGATCATGCTTCACTTATGCTACTTAGTTCTTAAAACAATGTAACCTAATCGTAAATGTTTACATAATGCTAAACTGACATGCAAAACAGAATGAAAATTTACAATGAATAACGTGACAAACAGAGACATTTCTGACCAATGGTCCAATGAGGCTGATTACACTTTTGATGTTGGTATCCTTAGTCCTACAAGGCCTCCAGTGGGATTGCCTTCTGCAGTCTTCTCTAACACTTGGTTAACAAATTCGGAGGTTTGCCCAGCAACTGGGAGACCTGAGAAAAAAGAAAGAAGGCACACTTAGGCACAGAAATGGAGAGGGCATAAAAGGAAGGTGAGAAGTAGGCAGATCTGAGGGTCAGGGGTGGCCCCCAGCTTGATACTGGTCCCAGCCAAGTACTCAGCGGCTCGCTACTGCAACCCAGAAATTAATTCTACTCACCAGATTAGAGCTTGCAATTCTTAGATTAGAAAGGTCAAGCCAGGAATGAAGAATGGTTAATCAACATTTTAAAGTGTGGTAGATGACAAGCAGCAACAGTCCAAATAATAGTCCAAACCCAAACCCCACAGCTGTCAACAATCATCATTCCCCAACTGACCACGTTCGCCCTGTTCTGTAAACCAGTCTCTTCCGACTGCTCCAGCCTCAGTGCGTCCCATGGTGGGCTTTACCCACACAACTGAAAACAATGACTTGATGGATGTTTTCTAGGTTTCCTTCTCTTCATTTTAAACAAAAGTGAACGAATAAACAAAGATGGAAGAGAAGGGAGGAGAAGGTGGGAAATAGTGTAATTTGAATTTTTCATCTTCCTCATCTTCTACAGCTGAGGTCAAAAGATACTTCAAATCAGTAAGTCAAATAACAGAAGTATAAGCATGTTTAAAGGTAATGAGAACATAAATGATTAAAATGAGATGGAAACAGAAAAGTGTCTAGTCATTGCTCACAGGAAGAAGTCAAAATATACTGTAAGAAACAAAGTACCGATGCTCCCTGAGCCATGCGATTAAATGCAGCATGACCAATAATGGGACAAACTTGGTAGTATGTACCTCCTGAGTGATGGAATGAAAATGATAATCGCCTATGATGAACCTTGCCAAGAAAATTTAATTGCATCTAGTCAGGAGGAAACAGACAACCCCAGATGTTGGGACATTTTACAAGACCAACTACCTAAATTTTTCATGGAAAAAAAAAGGGCGGGGGGCTTGTAGACTGATCTGGATTAAAGAGGGCAAAAAGATATAAATAAATGCAATGCATGATCCTTAACAAACAAACAAAAAGGCTATAAAGGACATTATTGAGACAACTGGGGAAGTTTAAATGTGGACTCCATATAGATATTGTAATAGTGTTGAAGTACTTGGGTGTGATACTGGTATTGTGCCCAAGTAAGAAAATGTCCTTGTTCTTAAGAAACACATGCTGAACTAGTTAGGGATGACGAATTTGTTTAGAAGCTACCTTCAAATACTTAGAAATAAAAACATGTAGATACAGACAAAAATAAAACAAATGCAGCAAAATATTAAAAACTGGTGAATCTAGCTGAATGATAAGCAGACGTTCATGTACCATTTCTACTTTTCTTATAGGATTGAAGTCTTAAGTGAAAAGTTAAGGGAAAAATATTAAATATACATGTTATGTTATAGTTAAAAATTCAACTTACAGGTCAAAAATGAAGAGCTTAAAAATTATCAGAGAACACATAAAAACTGCAACTATAATAATGGATCATACAGTGAATGATAAAAAAAGGAAAAAGCCATGTGAAAAAGCCTAACATCTTTTGGTGACAAAACTAAAATCAAACATGTACCAATAAATAGAAAATGACCTAAACTCACCTACTGAAGAAAAACTCCCTGTCTAACAAATAAAATCCAACTTTATACTATGTCTTAAAAATCCAGAAGTGAATTTTATGCTATACTTATCAAAATTAAATTTTAACTTGAATGTTTTTAAAAGAGATGTATCTAGTATAAAGAGATTTCAAAAAGACTGAAAATTAGGGGTGCCTGGGTGGCTCAGTGGGTTAAAGCCTCTGCCTTCGGCTCAGGTTATGGTCTCGGGGTCCTGGGATCGAGTCCCACATCGGGCTCTCTGCTCAGCAGGGAGTCTGCTTCCTCCTCTCTCCCTCTCTGCCTGCCTCTCTGCCTCCTTGTGATCTCTGTCAAATAAATAAATAAAATCTTTAAAAAGAAAGACTGAAAATTAAAGGGTAGGCAAAGGTATCCTAAGGAAATATAAATAATAAGAAATCTGGATTCATGACTGCAGTATCAGACAGGACTGAATTCAGAGAAAAGGTTATAAACAAGACCAAAGAAGTATGGTTCATGATGACAGAGATTATAATCCATAATGAAGACCTAGCAGTATGGAATCCTATTCAAGCACTCCATCATTCAAGTAAAACCACAGAAAATATGAGAAAAAACTGAAATACATTAGCAGGGACCTTTTTCAGTTTTACATAGAGTAAACAGACAGCTTCTACAAAAGTTAAAAGGAAAAAAAGACCTAATTAAGATTACCTAATCAACATATAATGGAGTCTTAATATAAAACAGAAAATATATATACTTTTCAAATGTCCACAGAATGGTTAATTAGGTTGTAATAAACATAACAAATGTAAATAAATATAACCATGTTAGGTAGCTTAAAAAATCTGAATCACAAAAAAAAGGGAAGTTAATAACAAAACTAGAAAATGATAATGTCTACCATCTGGAAAATTTTAAATCTCTCTCAATCAATTCTTGGGCCACAGAATAAATCAAACTTAAAATTCCAAATTAGGGACGCCTGGGTGGCTCAGTTGGTTAAGCAGCTGCCTTCGGCTCAGGTCATGATCCCAGCGTCCTGGGATCCAGTCCCATATCGGGCTCCTTGCTCGGCAGGGAGCCTGCTTCTCCCTCTGCCTCTGCCTGTGCTCGCTCGCTCTCTCTCCCTCTCTCTCTGACAAATAAATAAATAAAAAATCTTTAAAAAAAATAAAATTCCAAATTATTTAAAAAACAAATATGGCATATCAGAATCTATGACAAACAGCTAAGGCAGCTCTCAGGAGAAATTTCCAAGATTTTTATTATTATTAATGAACAAGAAAGAATAAAAAAGAAGTGAATGAAGCATCTAACTGAAGAAATTAGAAGAACTGATGAATTCAAGAGCTGGTTCTTTGGAGGGAAAGCAGAACGACCTATAATTAACCAATTCAAGAAGTGAAGACAAACACAGTAGATATAAAGTAAGAAATGAAAATGAAGCACTAGCCACCGATACAGAGGCTATTAAAAAACAAAGACAATTTTAATAAATTTGAGGTCATGGAGGAAGCAGATAATTTTCTAGGGATATACAAACTAATCAAATGGACTTCAGAAGAGCTTGTAATCTGACATACAAATTATTATAGAGGACACAGAGAAAGTTTTCAAAGAGTTAATCATAAAAACACACTGGACCAGATAGTTTTAAAGAGTGTTCTACCAAATCTTTAAGTAAAAGAAACTCCAATTTATGTAAAGTGCTCCATAGGGAAGTTCTGGAAAGACTGCTGTATGGCAGCATAGATTTTTTAATCTCCCCAATGCCCCATATAAAAACAGAGATTAAGGGGTGCCTGGGTGGCTCAGTGGGTTAAACCTCTGCCTTTGGCTCAGGTCATGATCTCAGGGTCCTGGGATCGACCCCCACATCAGGCTCTCTGCTCAGCGGGGAGCCTGCTTCCCTCTCTCTCTCTGCCTACCTCTCTGCCTACCTGTGATCTCTATCAAATAAATTTTTAAAAAAGAGATTAAATAGAAAAACCATAAACCCATGGAAAACATTATCAAGTGACAACATACCTCTACAAACCCCAAAATTCACAAAAGGGTGGACACAAACTTCCAAAAGCTACAAGACCTGTATGGCATTAACATTACCAATATTGGTGCAGGATGAGTCAAAGGGATTAATGTACCTGAGAACAAAAGAAGTCGAACATAGCCAACAGGTTACTCCCTGGAACCCACAGGAGACCAACATGAGAAAACAGCTGAAGCTGTGAGAGATTGGTCCAAATGAACAGTGAGTACAAGGGGAGTGTGAGAAGCCAACAGTAAGATGTTGAGAGGTTGAGCAGTCTAGCTCTGTGAACTAAAAACTGACCAACCAGGACTCCCTTGCAGTATAGGAGGCAGGACTGGTAAGAATCAAAATTGGGCAAGATGGTAACAACAGATATGAAAGAACGAGATGGTCCAGGATAAAATGGGAAAGGAGCACAGAACAAGAAATTTCAGAAAGCAAGCTGCCATGTACACCTGCCCTGCCACAGGTTCCTTTTCTTGCCTCCACTTGACTATGGGTTAGTGACATACACATGTACCAGAGAAATCCTCTCACACCTTCTGCTTTTGAACATCACTGCTAATTCCAAAGGCACTTACCCACAGGTTCCTTTGTTTTTCTTCCACTTGCTCTCTCTGTCTCCTTCCTATCTGCTTTGTTAAACCCTTTCCGTTACTGCTCCCTCCATTCGGCTCCCTGTGGCATGTGGTGACTTTGTTTCTCTACCGTAAACTTTCTTCCTGCTCTTCTGTGTCTGTTTCCTAGGCTAGATTGAATGACCATCTCATAAATGAATACAAAGCAGCAGAGTAGCACAGTGGAAGCATGCTGGGCCCATAAATGAATACAAAGCACAGTTTTGTATTAACTGAAAAGAGAGGACTCTAAAATCTGAAGTTAGGAAAGCAGTCGTGAACTAAACTTTCTTTCAAGGTTTAGAAAGAACAGTTTTACAAGTATTAAGGTCAAAAGTCCCAGGAAAAGTTATTTTAAGTGGGGCACCTGGATGGCTCAGTCAGTTAAGTATCTGCCTTTGGCTCAGGTCATGACCTTAGGGTCCTGGGCTCGAGCCCATATTGGGTTCCCTGCTCAGCAGAAAGTCTTTCCCTCTGCTCCTACCCTCTGCTCATGTTCTCTTTCAAATGGATAAAAAAAATCTTTAAAAACAAGTTATTATAAGATAGAAGACTCCTACAATGAAAGTGTGCCTGAAAGATCTGACTATAAACACCCATATCCCACTATTATCATCCCAAATGGTTACAACCCACATTTATTATTTCCGAAAGAACTCAATGAATATCAAAATGAACTAAAAGAATGAATGAATAGATAAAGAAGATCTAGTGTGGGGACACACACATAATGGAATATTACTTAGCCATCAAAAAGAATGACCTCTTGCCATTTGTAATGATGTGGATGGAAGCAGAGAGCATTATGCTAAGCGAAATGTCAGAGAAAGACAAATACTGTATGATTTCAACTCATATGTGGAATTTAAGAAACAAAACAGATGAACATAGGGGAAGGGAGGGAAAGATAAAATAAGACGAAGATAGAGAGGGAGGCAAAGCGTAAGAGACCCTGAACTCTAGGAAATAAAGTGAGGGTTGCTGGAGGGGAGACAGGTGGGGGGATGAGCTAAGTGGGTGATGGGCATTAAGGAGGACACTTGATGCATCTGTTGTATCTCTAAATTCTATGCCTGAAACTAATAATACAGTATATGTTAAACTGAATTTAAATAATTAAAAAAAAACAAAATCAAAGAAACATAAGAGCAGCAAATAAACACAACAATAATGCTTTTAAGAGAAAGAAGGGTACAAAGGAGAAAGAACTTTAAAGAAATTAAGAAATAAAAAAATTGACTAAAAGTGAACTTACCTCAGAAAATACTAATGATAGGCAAAGAAGATCCAACCCACAAATAATAAGTCCCTGAACAACAACAACAACAAAAACAAAGCAAGGGTGGGGGGGTGCCTGGATGGGTCAATCAGTTAAGCACCCAGCTCTTGACCTCAGCTCAGGTCTTGATCTCAGGGTCGTGAGTTCAAGCCCTGCAGTGGGGTTCATGCATCGCTTAAAAAAAAAACAAAACCCAGCAAGGAAACAGATCAAATACTAAAAAGATCTGAACTACCTATTAAAAGAGCACAGTGTACACATAAGAACATTAACTAAAATGAACAACCCCAAGACAAAGTTTAGTAAAATTACTGGGAATGAAAGAAAAAGAAAAAATCCTATTGACATTGGCAAAAACAGCAAATGAGTTACAAGGAAAAAAAGTAAGGCGACTACTGGGTTTTTTTGAGGGAGGAAATTATTAACTTTTTAATAGCAACATTTTATTCCAAAAGAAAAACAGAAAATCATTTAAAATAAGGAAAGAAAATGTAAGTCAAGGATTTTGAATCTGGTAAAACTGACTTTTTGGATTTAAGGAGAATATACAAACTTATCAACATATAAGCTCTTTACATTTAAAAACGAAAAAATAAAAATAATCTCTTTTTTTAAAAGGTTATTTATTTATTTGACAGAGAGAGATCACAAGTAGGCAGAGAGGCAGGCAGAAAGAGAGGGGGAAGCAGGCTCCCTGCTGAGCAGAGAAACTGATGCAGGGCTCGATCCCAGGACTCTGAGATCATGACCTGAGCGGAAAGCAGAGGCTTAACCCACTGAGCCACCCAGGCGCCCCATAAAAATAATCTTTACTTGTACAGTTAAGTTCCTTCCTCTACCTAATAAAGAAACTGAAAATGATTTTAAAGAACATCAAAGACAGAAATGCACTGAAAGAATATATAAAACATTAAAACAGCCTCAATTCATTTGAAGAAAAAGTGAAGCAAATTCACTAGGACTTCCTATTTGGGTAGAATTAATAATCTAAGTAGAGGTAAAAAGTAACTGGTTGTTTAGTAAGTACTGATATTTAGAAACTACTCTTTGCCTAAGATTATTCTCCATATAAAGATAGTTTTTTTCAAAATAGACTTCTGATGTTTCATAGTATTAATTTTTTGTATAAATATACTGTCCTTGGGACGCCCGGGTGGCTCAGTTGGTTAAGCAGCTGCCTTCGGCTCAGGTCATGATCCCAGTGTCCTGGGATCGAGTCCCACATCGGGCTCCTTGCTCGGCAGGGAGCCTGCTTCTCCCTCTGCCTGCCTCTCTGTCTGCCTGTGCTCACTCTCTCTCTCTAACAGAAAAAAAAAAAAAAAAAAAGTAAAAAAAAAAAATATACTGTCCTTAGTTTTGTTTCATTTTGTATGTACTCTATTTTGGTATGTATTTACAACTCTACTTTTGAAAAAGTCATTCTGTAAATATAGTTGCATATTCAACTCATTTTAGTATACTATGAACTTACTTAATCACTATTTATAAGTGATTTCCCAAAGCTTAGCAAATGAGAATTATTTACTGATAAGAAATAATCACTGAGGGGCACCTGGGTGCCTCAGTGGGTTAAGCCACTGCCTTTGGCCCAGGTCATGATCTCAGGGTCCTGGGATGGAGCCCCACATCAGGCTGTCTGCTCAGCAGGGAGCCTGCTTCCCCACCCCACGCCCCGCCCCCACCCCGCCTCTCTGCCTACTTGTAATCTGTCAAATAAATAAAATCTTAAATATATATACATGTATATATATTTATATATGTATATATATATATAAAGAGATAATCACTGAAATGCCATACCATTTGGAATACTGAAATAGAAACATTTTACCTATTTTGTTAGTCAATTATATCACAAATAATCATCAAGTTAATACTATGTTGTGAACATACAACTTAAGCATTTGACTAATTTTAACTGGAACAAGGTGGAAATAAAACTCTTAGGGGCACCTGGGTGGCTCAGCGGGTTAAAACCTCTGCCTTCAGCTCAGGTCATGATCCCAGGGTCCTGGGATCGAGCCCCGCATCCGGCTCTCTGCTCAGCGGAGAGCCTGCTTCCCTTCCTCTCTCTTTGCTTGCCTCTCTGCCTACTTGTGATCTCTCTCTGTCAAATAAATAAATAAAACCTTAAAAAAAAACAAAAAATTTTAACAGGAACAAGGTGGAAATAAAACTTTAAAAAAAAATGTAAGTGGTGAAGATGTAATATGGTAACAACTTGAGTATTGAGATATTATGTGCTTAGCAGAGTGCTAAGTGTTTATATGCACTCTTCCCATTTAATCCACCCATTGTTCATATTTTACAGATGAAGAAAATGAGGTTGAGGGAAGTCAAGTCATTTCCCTAGGGTCCTAATGTAGTAAGTGGCAGGGCCAAGAGTTAAATCTAAAACTGATTTCAAACCACTGATTTTAAAAACTACAAAAATCTGATTTTTTAAATCTGATTTTAACCACTACAATAAACAAGCTTTTATTTTTTGAAAACACGATTTTAATTTTTAGAGCAGTGGCTATTGCTGGAGCCATGGAGAAACCTAGCCTTTTTTGGTAAAAAGAAAGGAAACAAGGCATGCAGATCTAAGGCACCTTAAAATAAAGAAAATGTTTCAATAATGAATATAAATGCTCAAAAGTGTCAAATGTTACAAAGAATGTCAAGAAAAAAATTCTCAAGTAAGCCTACTGGATGAAGTGATTTAGCGGGCCACATGTGAACTACTCAGGTCAAATATTACACAGATGGGTGTTAGAGAACAGGGCTAAGTGACGGTTATGTAGGGGCAGTGAGAGCACTGGAACTCAAAGAACTTACTTCTATGCCTGGTTTGGCCATTTATTGATTGTATAACTTATGTCAAGTTACTTTAATACCTTCCTGTGTTTCTAATTCCTCATTTGTAAAATCAGAATAATACCACCTCCTTCACAGAACTGTGAAAGTTGGTAACTAACCAACCTTGACAGAGAGGTACTGGATCTTAGTAAATACCCATAATTTCAGCTGTTTATCCTTTCCTAACACTTAAGCAATCCTTTCCGGACTCTTGATTTCTCCTTTAAATCTCCTCCTTTGGCCTTCAAACATGAATGCTGTCAATTTGTTAAAACTGTTTTGTCAAAATCTTTATGCATTGCTAGTTTTATTAATGATTCCAAATTGCCCTTCAAAAACACCAGAATATTTCACATGCAATATGAACACAATGCTGACAAGAGAAACTAGTAACTGCAAATACATGAGAAACTTATTAATAAATGCATGGAAGCATTCAATGTGTATTTATTTTTTATTGAAGAAAATTCAATCATCTTGGTAGCTGTGAAAAGTATTTCTGTGTAAACAGAAATAAACTATTGCTCATTCTACTCCATCTAGACATCTTGATTTCTTCACAGCAATTGCCACAATTTGTTATTTTTTCCCGTTTATTCTTTGTCTTCCATTTTTAGACTACAAGCTTCCTAAGAGTAGTGATCAAATCTCTATTATTCATCCCTGTATTCCCCAACACTTGGCATATAGTAGGCACTGGAGAAACTTTGACGAATGAATTTATAGTAACTGGAAGTAAGAAAAATCGTCCTAACAGATATTTCAAAAAAATTCCAAGATATTTACAATTAAAAAAAAATAGAACAATTTATAGTGTTTGTTACCCTAAAATTCAGGTAACTAAATAATTACTAAAAAGTAAGCTCTAATTCCTTTAAGTGATCTGATTCAATATACAGCATCCTGGGGAAAAAGGAACTGGAAGAAAATTCTCAGGTAACCGAAGTTTGCCACTCTACATAGTGACTACATAAGAACCAGTTTTCGACCAGACAATCCTATAAAATACATTGCTAAACAAAAAATATATAAAACAGCTGAGCCAATTTTATGATGCTTCAGGTTTTCATGGATTTTATTATGCTACAATGTCCTTGGGATGCTACTCATCTGTAAGGTGATCTGCTCTTATGGCAGCTAAGCTCTTGCACCTCTAGAGTTCTCCTATATTAGCTACCTCTCCCTGCCCTGTCAGGTAGTACTCTGCCTCTGCTCTTCTTCATGTTATATAATCTGTTCAGGGAAAAAACAGATAATTAAGTTTATCAGAACCCTGTGAACGGTATTACTGAGTAAAACATATAGGTAAGAACCTCTACCAAAATATAAATTGCAGGCTTGACAGCTCAGGGATCTTTATTTTTCCCATAAAAGGTTAAAGTTGCTGGAAGTTCATCTTTCCTAAGTATTAAAACAGTTCAGTGATGAAGTCTAAATAACAAATCGGGGTAACCAGCAATACATGTTTATGAATGCAAAATCTCAAAAGACAAAACAACTTGTAAAGAAGAGTAACCATAATTAAGAACATTTGAGTTTTTCCTTAAAAGAATGTTTAATATCTCCTTGAATCATGTACCTTACACCACATGTTACTGTTAGGAATTCATCCAATATTCTTACCAAGAGTATCCTTAATGAGCATTTCAAGCTTCTGCCCCATGTTGGGTCCTCTCTCCTCTCTTGGATTCTGTACTCGGTTTACAATCTCTTGCTTGATGGAGTTGATTACAAATAATAAATTATCTGTAAGACAGAACGAGACACTTGGAACATGCCACTAATATGGAAGAATTTTCTTTTTATTGTGTAGTAACAGTGATTCAGTTAAAAATTGAAAACTTGCAAGAAAATATTAAGTAGTGATGGTTATAAGCTTTTTTTAAATTTAAATTCGATTAGCCAACATATAGTACATCATTAGTTTTAAATGTAGAGTTCAGTTACAAGCTTCTTATATCCAAAGAAACAAATTTCAAATGATGTGCCAGTTTTAATGACATACTGTAGACATGTATCAATGTCTACTATCCTGTAAGCAACTTGACTTAATTGTCTTCATGGCTTTAAGAATTATAATAGTGCCTGTATATTGAATCATAGAATCTTAGTAAATGTTCACTCAATAAATCAAA
>ML103852.1:20659-42870 GCA_003697995.1 Taxidea taxus jeffersonii
TTTTCCATGACTTGGTTCATTTTCCAATTCCCCAATTGGAAATGTCTTAGGGATGTCCTTTATCAGTGTGGTCTTTTATATTTACTTGGGCACTTCATCTTTAGCAGAAACAATGATGAATTCATTAACTCCTGTGCTTACACATTGTTAAACCTTCACCCTCTAAATGCCAAGTAAATTCCATTTTAAGATCTTAAGTGATACAAACTGTTTAATCCTAAAATAAAGGGGTTAGAAATGCAGGAATCATGCTCTGCTTAATTCTATGTAGTACAAAACATATAATGCAGAATAACTAAGACCTTCAGAATATAAATAAAAAAAAAGAATAAGGATAATGGAGTAAATTTTTCATAAAGTTTACTTCATTCTGAGATTATTTGTCTCAATTTTTTAGTGATAAAACATCCTTCCTTGTATGAAATTATAGTAGTTGTAGATGATGTTCTTTTTAACGTCTTCACCTGGCAAAATATTAAGCTCACAACTCTATAGTTACCAAATTCCAAATTATTTTTCAAATGTCACGGACTTGTGAGTTACAAATTCCAAAAAACTATTGGGTTAATAGGCGGGTAGTGGATAATACGTGTTCCACAAAACAAGAACAGACTATCTGACAGATATTTCAAGGAATCGAGGGCACTATTCACTTGAGAAATGTACCAGAAACTCTAGGAAGATTTTTCAAACTACACAAGATCATCTCATAGGTTCTGAAATGACTTCTAAACCAATAGTTAAGGCTGGCTATTCTTTCCCAGAAAATGCAGAAGAGAAGCTAGTAAGACAGAAGTGGAAGAGAAATAAATGAATGATAAGAGCCTTTCCTCCTTCATGCTAATTGAGAAGAAAATGGTACCTTTTAAAGACAGGCCTTTTCCTACATGAAAATATAAAATGCTTTAAGTCAGCATTAGAAACAAGAAAAATTTAAGACAGCTATCATAACTCAATTTGAGATAGAACAACACATCCAGAAACACACATAATCCTGGCCCTTACCAACTTCCCAGGTGTTCCCTAACCCAGAATATATTTACATCACAGACCAAAGCATGTGTGGGAGATTGTGCATTAGCATATAGACAAATGCAAAAATATCTGGCTACAAATAATTATGGATATACATATATACATAATTATGGATAAATAGGTTAACTGAACAACACACATATAGATGCCTACAAAATGTCCAAGGAAACACAGACCCAGAAGACTCCCAATGGCCCACCACCTCTCCCTGGAGCCCAAGTCATCTGGTTTTAAAAGAGAATATGAATGCATATGATATTGTAATCATTATGTGTATATATACTCACAGAGCTCAAGGTCAGAACACTCCAACAGCAAGAAAGAAAAACAGGAAAATGGGTAGATTTCCTTTCCAACAAACCAAGTACTGTTTTACCTAATTCATTTACCTGATGAGAGTTCCTGAGTGGCTATTAATATATAAAACCATCAACTCATTTCACAAGTTGTAAACTTCACAATAGGAAATTCTCTTTCTGCCCTCACAAATGGAAACAAGATAATCAAGATAAAAATTAAGAAAACTGCACAAAGTTTACTGAGCACCTATGTGCCAGATGTCGTGCTGGACCTCAGAAAATCTCTGGAAACAAACAGTAACTTATCATTTTGCCACTCATCCACTTTCAGATACAACTTAGCCCAAGAGCTATACAGTGAAGACAATTTTAGAGGCAAAAGAACATACGAACTCTTATGACACCAGGCTTAAGGAATAGTAAGAGAGCAAGGAGGAAAGGAAAGGTGGTTCTTATTACAGAAGATCAAAACCAGAGCTTTCCAAACCTCTAGTGTATGGTAAGAGGGTTCCCGGTGTTTGAGATACTAATCCTCTCAGCCCATCGGGGCCTCCCTTCCCAAGAGCAGTTATTCTGATAAAATCCAAGATACCTCAGAGATGATAATTTTTACATGTGCCATGTTGTAAAAGACTGGGAAGTACTGAGCTACACCAACAGTTACCAAATAAGTGCTAAGATAGTTGCCTAAGTAATACGGGGGTAGTGTTAAAAATATGGACTCTTGGGTTCTACTTGCAGAGATTCCAATTCACTGGATCTGGGGAGAAGCCTAGAAATCTGTACTTTAGCATGTACACAGATGATTCTAATGAGCAGCCAAATTTGTAAAACACACATCTAAATTATCCACTCAGAGATTAAAATAAACACTAGTCACTAAAACTGGCTAACACAGCAACATAATTGTAAAATGAAGTAGGAGATTATTGTGGTCACAAGTAGACAAGCTCTTCAGGAGAGAGAGAGGAGATCTGGCATGGGGAGCCACAGATACAGACACTTACTAAAAGGAGAACATGAATGAATAAGAGTGAGTATGTAGCTTACTGAATGAATAAACAAAAAGGAGGCTGGCCTAAAACTTGTCAGGATACAGGGAAGGCAAATAACAAAACCAAAGAAAAAGAGAATGGTCGGCAAAGTAATAGGAGATTAATCAAATTCTTAAAAGTTTAGGTTTACCATATTCTGTGTTGAGGCCCCATAATTTCACTTTATTAGCTTCATACTGGGCTTTTTTCTTTAATCGACAAGCCCTGTGAAAGGAAGGAGCAATTAGTTCACTTCTTTTTTTAAGTGAACATTCAGAATATACTTCTTTTTGCTGCTGTCAAACATTTTCTAATAACAACCAAAAATCACTGCCTACTGATGTTCATATCAAGGAACTCAGTTTCCAAAAAACACACAATATAATCATTAATCCAAACGATTTTTGAAAATTTTAGCACACGTCCAAGAATAATGATGAATACACTAAAATAAACAACAAAAACTGACAATACCAAGAGAATGTAAAGTAAGTGGAACCATCACATGTTGCGAATTGGGATATAAAATACCACATGCTGCTACTTTGAAAAACAGTGATTTTTTAAAAATTTTACATTATTACTTCAGAAATAGCTACTTTGGCAATTTCTTATAACGTTAAACATATACTCTTGGGTATTTACCCAAGAGAAATGCAAACTTATGTTCACACAAACACCTGTAAGTGAATGTTTATGGTGGCTTTATTCATAATTGGCAAAAAGTGGAAGCTGGCCCAATATCCTTCAATTGGTGAATGGACAAAGTATAGTATATCCCTACAAAGGAATACTATTCAGCAATAAAAAGGAACAATTATTCAACAACATGGATCAACATGAATCTCAAATACATCATGTTAAATCAAAGAAGCCAGAGTCAAAGGCTACATATCATAGGATTCCATCTATATGACATTCTAGAAAAGGCAAAACTGTGGGGACAGAAAACAGATCAGTGGTTGGAGGGATTAGGGGTGACAGAAGGAGTTTCCTTTACAAGGGGGCATGAGGAAATTTTTTTAATGGATGATTACTGGTGATTTTGGTGGTGTTTATATGATTGGATACGTTTGTCAAAATCCAAGGAAGTGTACCATAGACAAGCCTGGGTGGCTCAGTTGGTTAAGCAATAGACTCTTGGTTTTGGCTTAGGTTGTAATTTCAGGGTTGTGAGATCAGGCCCCAGATTGGCCCCAATGCTCAACTCGGAGTCTGCTTGGGATTCTCTCTCTCCCTCTCCCTCTGTCCCTCCCCCTACTTGCACGTACTCTCTAAGTAAATCTTTTTTAAAAACCCCATAAATGTGTACATTAAAAGGCATACATTTTACTTCAAGTAAATCATACCCCAATTAAAAAAATGACTTACCATAAAACAAAGAAAAAGTAAAACTGTAAGTTTTTACATTTTTATAATATAATGCACTTGAGTCCATTCACCTCTCCCCCTTAAAAGCAGAATACCATATTTTGGTATTATGAAGCATAAACAAAGCATAAATACCATCTTTCGTTTTCAAAGGAAAAATTATAATATTCTCATTATAATACTTATAAAAGCATATTTCTGAATAAATCATTGATGATCATCTATAAAAGCTCACTGAAAGTCTAAAACCTCACCACCAAGACTTTATTCACACAGGTGAACATGGTTAGCGTTTTACCTGGAAGCCAGCTTGTTTTTTTCCTTCCTTGACCTTGGCCGGGCTGTTAAGGGTAGTTCACTGACCGGAGTCAGATCACTAATCACCTTATTCAGTTTCCGTAGTTCATTGCCTATCTGTAGTAGTTTTTTAGGATTTGGAGTCAGGTCTTCTACGTCAGTTCTCCGTGACTTCTTTACTGCATATTTTCCTACAGATGGTTTAAAAGAAGTTTAAATTAGATCATTTTATTTCACCAAAGATATATTCTACAGCCATATTTTAAAACCACATTTTACCCTTCCCTCTTTTTTCTTTTTTAGAAGTCTCAGCATGTTTCAGAAGTCTCAGCACAATATGCTAGAAGGGCTAGCCTCCTCTCCTTCCCACCTGTGCCTCCAACAAATTGGGGAAGTATGGCCCAGCTCCAGTCCCTGCCAAGTCCTTCCCCACCTTAAAGTTTCTAGCCCTGGTATGACAGAATCTTAATTATATGCATAGTGGTAATAAGCATTGCAAACCTCAGGACTGGAGTACAAGTTCACTGCACCCAAAAATCAGGGCAAGGGTAGAACATACACCCAGAAAAGAAACAGATTTTACTCAAACCAAGATGTTTTGATGCTATGACTGAAAATTTCCCAGACATATACTCTGGTGCTGTACTCAAAAGGCCAACAAGTAAGTATTGCCTTTTGTGAAAGCTCTTCTTTGGTTTGATAAATAACATTACAGAAGACTTGGGGGTCTGGCCCTATCACTGAAGGCAAGAGAGATGGCCTGGTCTTCTGAACTACGATATGCGAAACAATTTTCCTCGTACTGACTATGTGCTACCTACCATTTACTGGACCTGTCTTTTCATTTCTCGTAGAAAACTAATGTGAAGTCCAAAACTAGGTCTATTCACTAAGAACAGTACAGTACAGACTGAGTGCCAGTGAAAAGGGAAAATGAGGCATAAATATACTTCTGATATAATTCCTGTGTCAAAACAAAATTGCTTAGCAACTTACATCTGTAGCATGAGAGATTACTAAAACTGTTCATTGAGTGCCAAACTTACTAGTGCTCTCCACCCTTTCGGTACAGATTTTTAGATCATAAAAAATAAAAGAAGAAATTCTACTTAATTACATCTTCCGAGGTAAACTTCGCCTAAGATTATAAGCTTCTCCCAACTCCTACCATTCAACTCTTCTCTCTCCATTTCTTTTTCTCTACAATGATTACCTTTCCTCTATTTCCTCTTTTCTTCCCACCACCATTTGATTCCAATCTCCCTATTTACATTTCAGCCTGGAGACTGGACAAGAATGGAAGAGAAAGATGCTGGAGCCCAAACCCTTTTGGTCTACTGCAACTGTGGCAGGTCAGGAATCAATCAGCGGTCTCCTGGTCCCTTCCTGGGCAGGGTACGTAGAATAGGAAGTGACCAGAAATCGTTTCTGCACACAGCTTCCTCCCTGTTTAGGTGATGGCTCTCACTACCAGTAAATGCTATTTGTGAGTATATCTGCAGAGATAGCTAATACAGCAGCTCTCCTGTTCCCCTCTCCACTTCACTAGTAAGGGCTGAGTATGTGGATACACGGACAGTAAACATTATGGTTTATGATCTCTGTATTAGTGACACAAAATGTTTGACCACAATTCCCTCTTACCATGATGTAAGCCATTTTTCTGGTACATATTACTTGGCAAGGTGTCTCGGTTCCATTCAGATGGCCTTAGCATCCTCTCTTGCTGTGATGGGGTGAGCTGCTCACTATACTCCCAGAAGTACCTTCTTTTACCTCTCTTCCGAGAGGATATTGAAGTCATCTCCTTCAAGTCTTCCACAGAATCATTTTCATAGCCTTAAAAAAAAAAAAAGGAAAGCCCCCCCATCCCCAATTTCTTAAGTTCCATAAATTTCAATAAAGCAATCAGGGCAAATAAAAAGATTTCTTCCATTTGTCACTTGATATATTTCCTTTCATCTGAAAACGTCACTGGCATGTCAAAGGTAACAGATCAGGTCTATAAAATGACTTTTAATATGGGGATCTCTAACTCATAAAATATTCAGAGACTAATAATCATAGGTAACTATACTGTTTATCCTCCTTATAGTTCTCTCTGGTTCATAGAAGTTAGTGTAGGACATCTTTTTAAAATATCTCTACATAGGCGCTTACTGAGAGAATAATGAAATATAGCTCCAGGAATGTCAAATGTACCATTAGATCATGGTACTAAGACCCTACTCTATGATTTAAAATGCCTTCCTCCTAAAATTTATGCATCCAAAACATTCCCAGACAGACAAGTGTGTGCATTTCTATGATTGTATCCTACCAGAGTTTTGTGAGGCAGTAACCTGTCCACAGAATAGGTTTTCTACCTCCCACCCTACTCTTTTTATAAAACTACAAAAATGAGAGTGCTCTCACAGACTCTCAATAAAAACACATATGCCTAGTTAGTATCTTACTGGAAGCAATATGCATTTACTTCACTTTTTTTTTTTTAAAGATTTTATTTATTTATTTGTTAGAGAGAGAGCGAGCGCACAGGCAGAGTGGTAGGCAGAGGCAGAGGGAGAAGCAGGCTCCCTGCCGAGCAAGAAGCCTGATGTGGGACTCGATCCCAGGATGCTGGGATCATGACCTGAGCCGAAGGCAGCTGCTTAACCAAATGAGCCACCCAGGCGTTCCTACTTCACTTTTTTTTAAGAAGTTATTTTCCTTACTAAGGGGGAGTTTCAGAAAAAAACTTAATTCTGAGCTGCTAGAACTGCTGGTCAGACCTCATGCAGGATGACCTACAAATCTAAAATACCCTCAGAGAATGCCCATCATAGTGTACTCCACATCATTACTGCTAAGTACATGGAGGAGTGGAGATGGACCCCACGTAGGATGTATATAACACTAAGGTGGTCAGGAAAACTTGGGTAGCACTGATGAAGCAAAATGACCACATTGTCTCCTAAAAACATGACTTCTCTGGAACTGACACTAAAAAAGTAATGATATCTGAAGAAATATAGCTCCATTTGTATGACATTCTGGAAAAGCCAAAACTAGAAAGTGGTTGCCAGGAGTTGGGAGTGGAGGGAGGGGCTGACTCTAAAGGAAAACAAGGCAGGGGCCCCTGGGTGGGAGTCGGTTAAGTGTCTGCCTTTAGGTCAGGTCATGATCTCAGGGCCCTACTCACGGGGAAGCCTGCTTCTCCCTCTGCCTGCTGCTCCCCCTCCTTGTGCTCTCGTTTGCTTGTTCTGTCAAATAAATAAATAAAACCTTTAAAAAATAATAAATAAAGGAACACAAGGGAAATTTAGGGGGGGGGTGATGAAACTCTTCTGTATATTGATGGTGGTAGTGGTTACCAGCACTACAAGCACTTGTCAAAACTCACAGAAGTGTACACTTAAAGAAGGGTGAATTTCATATTTATACTTACTATACTTCAATAAACATAACCTTTTAAAAAAGAATCTATTTGGAGACCAGAATGATTTCAAAGGCAACAATCAAGAGAAGCTTCTGTAGCACTGCTGGTATTAACAGCATTAAAGTGCACATGTGGTAGTTTAAAACAATATGGCAAGGAGTGTGACAATGAACTCTAGTTTCTTATGAAGAAATGATGAGCAAGTCACACCATCATTTCTAGAAGTCTGATTTTTAGAACTTGTGTTAGATACATAAAACAATGACTTTGGCCTATTTATTTGTGCCAATGTGACACTTCAAATTCAGTGATCAACCTAGCTTTCGGAAAGATGCAAGGCCCACACAGTGCCACCAGAAATGGCATTTTCCAAACCCTTGGCTCCACCAGGCCAAGAAAAACTTACTGGCTTGAAGAAACTACTGGCTCAGAGAGATTAACCGAGTATGGCTGGGAACATCTCAACACAAGCAGATGGACCAACAAAAACACTCCCAACTTCCTACCAATGTCAAGAACTGGTGTTCCACAAAAACAAAACAAACAAACCAAAACAGAAACAGATTCACAAATTAAAAAAACAAACCATATATAAGATACGGAGGGGGAAAATAGGTAAAGGGGATTAAGAGGTATAAATTTCCAGTTACAAGGCCAGTCAGTCATGGGATATAAAGTACAACTTAGGAAATAATCAATAATGTAATAATTTTGTATGGTGACAGTTGGTAACTAGAATTAATGCAGGGATCATTTTGTAAGGTACATAAATATTGAATCACTATATTATATACTGAAACTAATATTATATACCAACCATACTTAATTAGAAATAAATAAAAATTTTAAAACATAAGTAAAAAAAAAACCCAACCCTTTGTATGGTAGCAGACAGTAACTAGACTTATCATGGGGATCATGTTGTAATGTATAAAAATATTCAGCCATTATGATGCACACCTGAAACTAAGAGGATACTGTATGTCAACTGTACTTCAATAAAAAATAAAAGAACTAGTATTCCATATTTAAATCTACCCTAGCCCAAAGCATAAAGGAAACTTTTTCATATACAGCTTCCTCAGGCATCCCATCCCTCTGGTAACTGTTTTGATATTCTCCCCTATTTAGCAAACCTCCTCAGGTGGCCTGGACTTCTGGCAAAACACTGTCCTTTTCATTTAATATACTAATATATTTCACTTACAGATACTTTGAGACTTCTGATAGCCCGGTAAAAAAGGTATCATTAACCCCATTTACAAAAAGAAACCTGCTCATGGAGGCTTTAAGTGATGTGGCAGAGCTAGACCAGACTCAAGTCCCATGACTCAAGGAGTCTAGCTCCTATTGGGCTTATCTGACATGACTGTCAAATGCAAGTCAAAAAGGCTACATTTATTGTGTCAAATTCTAACCATACATCTTTGGTTAGTGCAGACTACTGGTAAAGTCAATCGTGAAAATGTTTAGTACAGATTACAAAATAAACTTTCATTCTGGGGGCCTGATTCTTAGTATTACACCATGTAATCCCAATGACCCCAAACAGTCATAGCCTGTCCACAGAATAGGCTCTATTAAAACTTGGGAGTGAGGCCAGAGGAGGGACTGAAACTCCATTTTACACCTTTCCTGGAGCTTTGTAGGCTCAGGCACTGTTGTAGCCAACTGCCAAGAAACAGCATCAAGGGAGCTAGTCATCACAAAAGGGCCTTTGTAAACTGCTGCAAATTAAACCAATCAACCCACCCTAAAACTAGCACTCTGAAGAAACCATAACTATCCCCACTTTTCTGCTTCAAAGAATTTCTTCCTGCTTCCCACCAATAATTCACTTCTGCGTTCCTGAAGTCACTTGTTTGGCTCTTTCTTCTAAGAAAAAGGGAAATTTTCATTAGCAAATGTGAATAAAGCCCAATAATACCACAAAATTGTGTTGATTTTGTGGTTAAATCATGTCATTCATTAACATTTGTGAGAACTGTCCAAGTAATACTAACCAAAGAGTCTTTACTTCAAGTCAACTGGAAGGGAGTGAATTAAATGCCATCCAAACATTTAGCATTGTTAAACAGAGTCAAGAGGAGAGTTTTACCCAGCCAATCCATCTCTGTTTCAAAGTAGTGTTGGTTACCACCAACAAGCTCACACATCAGGATTCTTCTATAGAAGACAAGGCAAGAGAATGTGGCATGAAAGGACAACACCAGCTGTAACACTGGTTCCCCTCCCCCACCCATGAGTTAAAAGGTTGACAAAAATGCAAATGAGGGTCAACTTACTAAGTGATCTCTCTTCACAGACCTAGTCATCTCTCAACACACTTATCCAGGTAAAAATACACTACAAGATAAAGGATGAATTTAAAGTGCAGTTGAAAGCCAAAGGAAAGCAAAACTACAACCAGAAGTGGGGAGGACAGCATAGTCCTTGATGATGGCAGGATTTACTGACTCCCTCTGACTTACATGTTCCTTTAAGCATCTGCTGGGACAAACCCCTCCTTCTCCACATTTTCCATTTCCCTTTTATCTTCCCTTTGTCTCACCCTTCCCCTACCCTCCCACCCTGATCCTAAATATGGAACTCAAATTGACAGGGCTACTCATAGACAGCACTCTGGTCTTACCATGGGAGGGAGCTATATAACTTACTACTAGCTACAAAGACAACTTTCCCTGAAACACCTCAAAGCAGATTTTTATAAAGATTTTTTTTAAGTAATCTCTACACCCAACGTTGGGCTTGAACTTACAACCCTGAGATCTAGAGTCACATGCTCTACTGACTGAGCCAGCCAAGTGCCCCTCAAAGCAAATTTTATTAAGTTGTTGAGAGAAAAATCTTCCTGCTAAGTAGAAAAAATAATTGTTCTATCTAGACTATGCAGAGTTCTAAAGTAAACCCAAAAAAGGCATAAACCCTTTTCCTCCGGATTAAAGTACTTTTTCCTTACCTGAATCTCCACCTGAGTCAAATTTGGTTGTATCAAATACACAAATCTAAGTATTTGTGTAATAGATTTCACTAGGGGCGCCTGGATGGCTCAGTGGGTTAAGGCCTCTGCCTTCGGCTCGGGTCATGATCCCAGGGTCCTGGGATAGAGCCCCACATTAGGCTCTCTGCTCAGTGGGCAGCCTGCTTCCCCTCCTTTACTCTCTGCCTGCCTCTCTGCCTGCTTGTGATCTCTGTCAAACAAATAAATAAAATCTTAAAAAAAAAAAAAAGAGAAAGATTTCACTAAAGCAAAGTCTTTTTTCTAGCAGTAATAGTGCTTCACCAGCTATACCATGTATCTACTACGGCTTAAAAACCTTTCTGAAAATTAAATACCAATCATTACACTGCCAGAAATCCCAGCAATTGTAACAAAGGGGCTCTCTTGCAATTTCTAAGGTTTTAAAAATAACTTTTTATATACAAGTTACAGCATCAACATTATTTTTGAAGAAAACAACTTTTGCTTAAATTTGAAGATCTTCACTTCTTTGTGCATTTTAAATTGTGTGCCACTTGGCAATACCATTTTCATAAATACTGCACAAGCCAACAGTGGCAACAGCCCAAGCATGTAAATGCTGAATGAAGTGAATCAGTTCCCACAGGTTTCATTTTCTTCCTCCATTTTATTTATATGTGCTGTATATAAAAAAAGCAGAGTATCCTTCATGCTCATTAAATTACAGCATGTATTTTTCATAAATGGAAAAAAACTGTGAATGAAAGATGGGACAGACACAAAGCTCTTTTTTTTTTTTTTTTACATTATTCATTAAGTAGGTCTTGTTGGTTATAAGCCTGAGTAGTATAAAGCACCATCACTTGGTTTACCATTGGGGTATTCTTTTTTTTTTTTTTTAAAGATTTCATCCATTTATTTGACAGAGATCACAAGCAGGCAGAGAGGCAGACAGAGAGAGAAAGGAAGGGAAGCAGGCTCCCTGCCGAGCAGAGATCCTGACGTGGGGCTCGATCCCAGGACCTGGGACCATGACCCGAGCCGAAGGCAGCAGCTTTAACTGAGCCACCCAGGTGCCCCCCATTGGGGTACTCTTAACTTGCCTTAACTATAATAGAGGGACATGAATATAAATAGGAATATTTTAAAATCAATCAATTCTTGGCATCTTTGCACAGCTGCTCATAGAGTAACAAATTAGTATCTTAACATAAATTAAGAGGAAGCCCTAGAAGAATCAGCCTATGAATCACTATATGACCAAAAGTGATTATTTTAGAACTGCCTGAATAGAAAAAAAGCAATTACTTATTTGAGCCAAGATAGTAAGTCATTTAATCCCCAAACTAATGCAAAGAAAACATCCATATCTCAAGACAGGAGAAAGGTCAGTTTGGTAAGCCTCCAAGCATTACCATACCTGGCTCAGAGAAAGTGTCACTAATATCATCATCTTTGTCATCTTCATAATCCTCTTCCTCCTCTTCCTCCTCCTCATTTTCAGAAAGTTCGTGCTCACTACCAAATCCTTCATCATGGTCCTCATCATCAACATCGTCCTCGTCTTCCTCATCTTCTTCAGGACTGCATTTGGTTGGCTGTTCACCCAAGTTGTCAGAGACAAAAAGGGAGTAATTGTGCTCTTCTTTTTTCTGGGATGAATCTGAGACCAATGTGCTGGCGGAAAGGCTGCTACTCTCTCCTGCTGCAATTGACCCAGGACCCTCCTGGGACAGGGGACTGAGTAACAGTTCCTGGGTTTCTTTAAAAGGCAAAGCTGGAGTGACGTGACCCTGAAGAGGCTCCACCCCTTTCTTCTCTGGTCTCTTTGCTACTGCACCGCAGTAGCAGGTGTTCTCCTTTGCTGCGTCTGCGTGAATCTGGCTCAACAAGGGCCGACTCTGCTGCACTGGGTTGATCTTTACCTTTGCCTTTTTTACATAGTCTTTACATTCAACATGAAAGTTCACCTTTTCATTATGATACACGTTGGTCTTCACCATGATCTGTGTGCTTGAAGTGGGTTTACTTGCTTTTTGGACACAGTCTGACAAAGGGACCTCAGCCTGAAGAGTTTTAGAAGAACACACAGGGGCAGCTGCTCTGCTTGAGATCTTTTTACTAGGGAATGAAGAGGGCAAGGGATTCTGTTTGACACTGAAAAGTGAATCAGGGTAATAAAGGGAATCAGAAACAGACTGAGAGTCTTCGCTATTAAGCTGGGCCAAAGTTGGAGTTTTACTTATGACCTCTTCATCTTGGTAAGGGCTAGAAAAGTCATCAAGACCCAAGTAATCCACTTCTTTTGTTCCCCAGATGTCACAGCTGGTTAGCTTGGTGTACTTTGTTAAGTCTTCACAGTACGTATCCCACTGTTCCCAGTTTGAGGTTAAAGCACCCTCATTATCCAGGACATCTGTGAAAGACTCCAGATTTTCAATGTCTTTGCAGTCCTCCAAAGAAAGGAAGTTGTCTCTAGGATTCTGTTGATAGTTCATCTCTCTATCCTGAGAAAAGTTTAAAAAAAAAAATCACACACCGTATTTAGGAAAGAAGTATTCACCTCCATCCTCACATCCATGTACCAAATTGATAAGCCAGTATTTGACCTCTGGTCTGTTTTATTTTAAGATAAAGGCTCTTTACATGTCACTTTACCAGTCCATATAATATCATTTCCTTGGGCAAGGAAAACAAAGGGAAACTATGCCCCTTGAGAGGCTTAGGTGTGGTCTAAATATAAGGGCTCTTAAACTTTACTACAAACACTTTTTCTGAAAAAGGTTTACATTTTTTGACCTTTGACTTAGAAAAATCTGGGGATCTCCTTTGAAACAAGCTTCAATTAAAAGCAAATAATGAAGACCTTACCTTCATCACAGAAGAACCTGTCTTCTGAAGTTAGAACTTAAATATAGAGGCAAAGAGCCAATCAAAGAAGAGCTGAAATTCCACCACAGAAGGGTAAGATCTTTGATTAGACCTGGTTAACAACGCTTGGGCATGGGGACTACGATACTCCTCACGAGTGAGACAGAGATAGGATTTTAAAAATGTTAGACTATAGAGCCATTAAAAAGAATGCAGTTAAAGTCTAATGTACTAGCATGAGAGGCTGCTTACCAGATGTCTTTACATTAAAAGGATTAAGTTACAGAATACAGTATCTATGAATGTGTCATCCAATTTAAAATACTCATGTATTTATATATGAACAGAAGGACTCTGTTAGGAATACTTATCTTTGAGCAAAAGGTTTAGAAGGTGAAGGTTCAGGAAGGAAGCAAGGACATTTTCATTTTTCCGGTTTGTTTTGATTTTTGCACTTGTGTGGGGGCTTTCTTGCTTTGTTTTTGCTTATGGGTGTTTGTCTCTGTGTTCTAAGAGCTTTAAAGAAGTACAGTTTGCAGACTACAAAATCCACCTGTGTTAAGTGTACAGCTCAATGATTTTTAGTAAATTAACAGATTTGTATATTTAGTCTTATAGTTTTTATATACTTCCATGTTGCTTAAAGCTGTATGTAATTAAAATTATTTTTTAAATGTTCTTCTTAGGAGTCTTAGGTTTCTATTTACCTTGGGAATAAGTGATAAGTATACTGCTTGGAATTGCTATTTTTACCTTATATTCTCTGCGTCATATGCTTTGCTCAATGTTATCATTCCTAAATATCCCAGTTGCAGAGTCCTCTAGCAGTCTGGCATATCAAAAAAGACAGCTTCCCATCCTCATCATCAAAAACTGAACTTGAAGATATTTAGATAAACTCTCCTCTTATTATTTTCTTTTATGTGTGTGTGCATGTATTTATATATAAATAATTACTTTTATAATCATATGCATATTTTAAAACTCCAATATAATTAACATATGGTGTTATTTTAGTTTCAGGTGTACAATATAGTGATCCAACAATTCTACACATTACTCAGTGCTTATCACGGTAAGTGTACTCTTAATCCCCTTCACCTGTTTCACTCATCCCCTCACCCACCTCTCCTGCTCTTACTATTTTCAATGGGTTCATAAAGCCTTCTAAAATTACCAGATAGTCAAAAAAATCAAACTTGACATCTTTTTTTCTTTTCAGGCATTTATAAACTTAAAAAAAAATCTACACTACAACATTTTTACCCCAAATCACTTAGAGCAGAATCCAAGAAAATGTTACTTACCAGTTCATACATGAAATCTGGATCCGAACTGTTTGCTAAGAGATCTGTGCTCATCAGAGTCTGCTCTGAAAAGGTGTGGCTTCGAAAGGCATCCCCAAAAGGCGGATCCATTCCGCTTACACTAGGCTACAACAGAGTGATTTTAACTTTAGAAAGTTAAAGACTATTCCAAGACCAATTTATTACACATAACTCCCACACCTACTAACTTCTTAGTTTTACAACAATTCTGTATATTTTTTACTCTTTAGCACATTTAAGAGATTTAACTAGTATTACATTGTGAAGTTAAATTAGGAAAATAATGAAGATGCACTAAAAATAGAAAAAGAGATAGTGGCAACTGTTACTAATACCTAACTTCTAAAAACTAAAGCTTATTTAGCCACTAGAATCAGCATTCACTACCTAATGAGTACTTTTATTCGGCTATATAACATTTCTTCAAACCCATCTCTAACAACACTTCCTCTTTTATCTTCCCAATATCGAGCATTCCCTCCTATTTCCTGGGGTCTGCAAAGAAAGCAAGTTGGTCTCATTCTGTACTCCTAAGTGACTCCAGTGTCTTATTTCCACAAACAATCTGGAAGACAATTTGGGCACCTTTAGTGCAACCAATGCCTCCAGGAATGTGATGAAGAAGATACAAGATCAGCCAAATATCCCAAAATCTTACTGGTGAGACCAGAAACTTGGGCATGAGCTCAGCAGCCTTAATCCTGATCCCAGAAAAGGGTACAAGTCATTCTTTAATAAATAAGGGGAATAAGACTTGGCACCAAGAGTTGATGCTCCTTCTTTTCTCTCCAACCCACTTTTACATTTCAACATCTATACAAATCACTCCAGAAGGAAGTCAGGGCTCACACTCCTAAAGTAGCCCAAACAAGTGAAAGGGCTCACTCTGAAATCTAACTTGAATGAAGGAAGGGGATGTGAAAGACTAAAAATTCCCTCTTTGCCTTTTTGTTCTTATTCTGCAAGTTTTTGCTAAAACTTAAAAAAATTCTATTAGTCTATTTGCTTACATTTCTCTATTCACATACCTTCTGCCTACCACAAACTGGCCTTCTTACATGCTCTCCTATCATGTTTTTCTTCACTGGTACTTCCCAATCCAGTCCCTTCTTTCTCTAATTTTCCCCAACACTACGAGGCTGCAAGCTCAAAGTAAGTGTGTTATAGCTCTAACTTCAAGTATTCCACAAGAAGCAAATTAAACTCTAAGTGAGAAAAGAACTCCAAATCAGTATGTATAATCCACTTGGCCCGGAGACTGGGGTGGAGCTAGGCCACTGGTCTTAATATCAACTAGCAAATCCCCTTTCTTTGCCTCTGCTGCCTGCCTCTGAGCCACTGGATAATCCCAGCAAGGTGCTTATTTTCTGTGCTCAAGGCATAATTCTGCCTGGCCCTACATGAAGCCACCTAAGAGTCCCTGCCCTCTCCTTATTTCTAGGTTTCTCCTCAGCACTGAACCCAAAGAGGAAAGAGGGTAAGAGCTAATCACTGGAAGAGGACAGGAAGAAGTCTGGATGTGCAGTGGGGAAAAACAGGGCTTCTCTTCTTATTTCAGAGAGTGCTTCAAACCAGGACTGATCAATTCAAAGTAGTTACCATAATACAAATAATCTAATCATTCTCAGTAAACTTTTCTGAAAAGTATATATATGTATGGAGAGTATATGTATATATATGAAAGAGAAAGGTTGGAATCTCTCACCATTTCCTCCTAACTACTTGTAAATTCAAAAGGCATAAATGGAAAGGAATAAAGGAATAACTGGGAAACAGGAAACAGACAAGGAGATGGAAGTGGGCTTTCGGTGGCAGATTAATTTTCAGGGGAGTTGGGTGAGCCTCCGTAAAGCCAGTAGATCTGGCTCCCTTCTAACCAAATTTTCATTCACCACGTTTCCCCATGTCAAGCTCATTAAATTTTAAAGTGTAGCAAAGGAGGAAACAGAAGAAATGGAAGGAAGGACATGTATTCAAAACTAGCTGAGATTAGAAACAAAATGTCTTAAAAAGGGAGTTTGTCAAGTTGTGTTAAGATTCAGAGAACTTACAGAACCAATAGTATGGACTTTCTGAAATATAAAACTTTGCACCTACTCTGTATGATTTACCTGAGGCATTTCCAAGCCCAGATCCTGTGAGTCCGATGCCAAACTTTGTTTTTTCCTTGTTTGTAAATTCTTTTCCAGCTTTACTTTTATTTCAAGATCAAAGACGATTTTCACAATAAGAGGCAGGTTTTCCCAGAACTCCTTCAATTCAAATGCTTGGATCAGTGCTTTTTATTTATTTTTTAGTATTTCTGTGTGAATCTGTCAAACAACAACACAAAGTAACTTCACTGAGCACCATTAAAAACAAGCTGACCTTTCAAAAATGACATTAACAAAGAACACTTTAGAAGAATAAGGCTTAATGGTTGCAATCTCAGGAATTTGGTCATTTCTTAGTACCAACTATTCTGAAATTCACCATTCCTCCCTTTATTTCTAAAAAAGGATAGGTCAATAACCAATTGGCAACATTAAAAAAGACAAAAAACCACCCTGACAAAATCAACTGAGGTCTATCTTTTCCTGTGATCTGAAAGATATATCTAATGTTAAAGTAAAGCTCCCATTCACTTTATGTTCTATATGAGAAAGTATGTCTCAATATTTAATTTCCTAATCATTACTGCAAAATTAACCCATATTTTAAATCTGTTATATATCTACAAGAGGGACACCTGGGTGGCTCAGTCAGTTAAGGGGCTGCCTTCGGCTCAGGTCATGATCCCAGGATCCTGGGACCGAGTCTCATATCTGGCTCCTTGCTCCATGGGGACCCTGCTTCTCCCTCTGCCTGCCACTCTGCCTGCTTGTACTCTCTCTGACAAATAAATAAATAAAACCTTAAAAAAGGAAGAAGAAGAGTAAGAATACATCAAAATCAACAATGGTGCCTGGGTGGCTCAGTCAGTTAAGCATCTGCTTTGGCTCAGGTCATGATCCCAGAGTCCTGGGATCAAGTCCCCGTCAGGCTCCTTCTCATTGGAGAGCCTGCTTCTCCTTCCGCCTGCTGCTCCCCTTGCTTATGCACTCACTCTCTCACTCTCTGACAAATATATAAAATCTTTAAAAAATGTTAAAAAAATAATTATTCCAATAAGTTTTTAACATGTTTATGTTGCGGGGGAAATAGGAAAATACTACTTAGAGGGATTTCAAAGGTTAAATAATGATTATAAATCACCTCCACAGAGTCCTGACTGTGGCAGAGCCTTAAATTTAAATGTTAATTCCATTTTCCCTCCTCTTTGAAGGCCTTAATTAAGGGGGACTAAACAGCTATACCCACTTCATCATCATCTTCTACATCAGTAGTCTTCAAAGTGTGATCCCAAGACCAGCAGCATCATTATCAACTTGGATTGTGTTACAACTGCAAAATTTTGAGCTCCAGCCCACACCAACTAAAGCAGAAACTCTTATCCCAGTTTTTAACAAGTCTTCGAGGTGATTCTGACTCTCCCTAAAATTTGAGAACCACTGACCTACACTCAGCACCTTGCTCTCATTCAGTCTAGTTGCAATATCCTTTCTTAGACTGATATAAAGAGCCAATTTAAGCTGAGCTGCTCCATACCTAACACATCTGGACTAGGGGGTCAGAGTGTTACATTATATCAATTTCAAAGGCCTCTGCAGAAAGAAAGAGACTATCAACAAGACATTCAGTAACTGTTCCACATAATTAGATTGGTAAATTGACAACCATTTCTATTTCCTGGATTTTTGCTGGGCTCTCCCCTCTGGTGGGCTGTCATTCCTACCTTGCTGTTCTGGCCTAGGAAATGCCATCAAGTGCCCAGGCTGAGCCTACAAACAGAATTAACTATGCATTTCAATCCCATGCTACAGTTTAGGCTCCTGACAAAGGCCAGTTCTTGTCCAGTTCCTCCTCATGTGGCCTCATGCCTTGATCCTACTGCTGACATACAATCTCAGTCCTAATTCTTCCCTTGATTCCTGTGAGAAACAAGATCGGTTACACTTCCTCCCTTCCTCTTTCCCTCCCTTCATTCCTTCCTCCCTTCTTTCCTTCCTTTAAGGGTGGGGAGGGGCAGAGGGAGAAGAAAGAGAATCTTAAGTGACGTGGGGCTAGATCTCACAACCCTGAGATCATGACCTCAGCCAAAATCCAGAGTCAGATGCTTAACTGACTGCACCATCTAGGCATCCCCAGTCACCTGCCTTTTCTAGATCTATTACTTCAACTCCAAAAAGGTGTGTGATTCAAGTGACGCATTCAATGAAGTGGGTCAGTATAATCCTGGTATATAGCCTGGATATGAGAGAAAAGTCTAATACTCTCTAAAATCTTAAGTTTACCCTTACTAAGCAACAGGGCTGAGCACTTGCAAAAAGATTAAGTTCTATTAAACAAATACTTACTGCCATCAACTAAAGACACCATCTACCAACAGCTTGGTTTATCCAGGAAAACACTGGACAAAAAAGGAGCTAAGTTTCAGTCGCAGCTCTCACTTGCAAACTATGTAACACTGGGTAGGTCAATCTTTCTAGGCCTCATTTTTCTCATTTCTAGAAAGAAAACATTCTACTAATAATACTAGTTTCCTAGCCACTGAATTTTCTAAGCCATAAAACCATAAAATACAAATGCAAATAGAGGTAAGCCCACTTTTTGAAGTCCATGTTACACCACTTCGCTTTTACAAAGACCTACACTGGTACCTATTTTTGCTAACTGAAGGAAATCCAAGGAGGATTTTTGTTTTTATGAAAATAGGTAAAAATAGTGTTAAGTGTTTGTTGTGTTTTGGACCCTTAAAGAGACAGAACACATCCCAAGCAGAGGAACAAATGCCCCGCTCAGCTCCTTCCCCAGGAACCACCCAGCACCGCAGCACCTGCCACAGTTCTGAACTGTGTCTGTGAACATCTGTGCTTTGTAGCGATTTATTTTGTGCATGCATTAACAAGGTGTATCCTAAGGTATCAGAAATTTCATCCCACGAGGTTATTTCCTGAGCCTGGGAACACTCAAAAATTTTCCATATAATTAATGGTAAGTGCTTCTCCACTTTATGCCATTTCAGCTTTTGAAAGGTTTCATAGGAGCACTCTACTTTTGCAGGGTAGGAAAAACCTTTTATTATTATTATTATTTTATTTAAACACTTGACCTCAAAACTAGGTTGTCAATGCAGTTAGCAAAAAGAGCACTTGTTTGGAGCACTTGACAGGAGACCTAGAATCCAGTTTTGATCCCATAATTAAAACTAAGCAGGCTTATGAATTTGAGCAAGTTATTTAAGTTTGTGTCTTAGCACCCTACTGAGGAATCACAAATATTCTCCTTTAACTATAACAGGGATGTTATGAGAACTGAATGATATTAAATTAGGATGTACTAATAAAATAAAAAGTGATGATTATCAACAGGTACATTTAGCCAATGCTTGCTTTTGTTCCACAGCTCATCCATCTCAGAAACTCAACATCTGTGACAGCTATTGGCAACAAGGCTGAATGTTTTAAAGACACCAAATCCCAAAGTGAGGGTATCCACCATGTGAAAAGTTGAGCACATCCTCCTGGGATAGTTAAAGGTCCTTAGTTGTTTCTCCCAGTCTCTCAGGTAGTAGCAAACAAGATGAGTGAAGGGCCAATGCTACCCCAAGCAGTAGAAGGTCTTTTCATTCTCTAAAACTAATGACCCAAGGTCACAACCAATTATCTTTATCTCCAAGGTTTTGCACCCATTTTCCAAAATGCCTGGTACCACTCCAAACATTCATTGTGAAAGACAATGAACAACAAAATTCCCCACCCAAAAGTGGAAGGAAAAGAAAAAAAGAATAAAGGTTTCTACAGCAATTACCACTGCACAGAATCTTCCATAATGATACACTGCTCCCAAATCATCTCCTATACCAGGGAGCCAAATACAAAGGTACTCTGATGTTTAGATGGCCAAATAACAAGAGGAAGGTGTGTAACAACCTGCTCTTCAGGATGCCTTCACACTTCTTTGGGCTCAAGAATACCCATATTTTATTCAAAACTTTGATATTAAAGTCATGTACATTAAAAGCAATAGTCCACTTTCCCAATGTGTACCCTAAGAAATATTTGTTCTAAGGAATGTTAAATGGTTATTCAGTAAAAGGGTTAAGAGATCTGGAAAACACCACATAAATAAAACAGATATACTGACTCTACGTAAGGCTTCTTGCAAACTTTAAGGTGCTAGGTGCTAATGTGTATTATTAATCACTAATAGGTGACTACAGCAGATATGATTTCCCAAACTTACTTGATCCTAAAATCCTCTACCCTGCCCTCAAGCAGACCTCAAGACTAGTGTTATTAAAAACAACAACAGGGACGCCTGAGTGGCTCACTAAGTTAAAGCCTCTGCCTTCGGCTCAGGTCATGATCTCAGGGTCCTGGGATCAAGCCCCGCCTCGGGCTCTCTGTTCCTTGGGGAGCCTGCTTCCCTCCTCTCTCTGCCTGCCTCTCTGCCTACTTGTGATCTCTGTCAAATAGATGAATAAAATCTTTGAAAAAAAAAAAAAACCCACCACCAACAAAAAACCTCACAACACCCTAAAGGAAAGGCTAAATCAATTTCCCTAGTTACAAATTCTTTTTTTTCCCCCCGAAGATTTTTATTTACTTGAAAGAAAACCTGCACAGAAAGAGGCAGAGGGAGATGCAGATACCCTGCTGAGCAGAGACCCTGACATGGGACCCTATACCAGTAGGAATGAGCCACCCAGGCATCTCATGAATTCCTTTTTTTCACAGCTCTGGCTCACCAGTTCTCAATACAGTTTTGTGGGTTCTTCAAGGGAGAGAAGACTGTTGTCTGTCAGAAATATTTGCGAAAAGATTTTCTGTACCTGGGCTCATTCAACTCAACAACAGCTCCTAGGCACAGGAAAATACTCTGTTAGCAGGAAACTAGCTCTCTGAAGCAATGTGATAGGGTTCAGGGCAGGCTGCCCCAATATGCCACCCTCACATATTATTTTTAATTGAAGTTACTCAAGAAAGAGTTAGTGCAAGAAAGACACTCTGACCTTTCCTGTTCCCCCGAAACCAAGAAATAAATTTCCCCATGTGCGAGGTACCCTCCCTGCACCTGGGAGACAGAAAGCATCCTTATTGCCAGAGATAGGCAATTCAGGGCAAAGAAGGCTATATAAATAAACCTTATTATTTCTTCATTAATTTGCTACCCCAAGCCCAAACATCTTTGTCTTTTCAACTCTTAATTGATTTATTGTTTCTTTGTCTCAAAGGTATAAAAGCTGCCTGATTTGGTCACTTCTTTGAATCTGGTATTTTGATGAGCTCTCATACATATAAAATTAAAATTTGTTTTTCTCCTGTTAATCTGCCTTGTGTCAATTTACTTATATCAGACCAGGCAAAGAACCTAGAAGGGAAGAGAGGAAAAGTTTTATTCCCCTACAACTAATATGGAGCAAATGACTGATTTATGAGCAATAATGGTGTCATTTAAAGATGGCCACAGCTCAATATCTTTCATAGCCTTTTTTTTTTTTTTTAACCAGGTCCT
>ML103852.1:43270-60863 GCA_003697995.1 Taxidea taxus jeffersonii
TTTTTTTGACACACCCATTGTGATGGTTATTATCCAAAAAATGGAAAATAACAAATTGAGGATGTTGAGGAAGATGTGGAAAAACTGGAATCCTTGTGCAATGCTGGTAGGAATGCAAAGTGGTGCATCTAGGAATCTTTAGCAGTTCCACACAAAGTTATACATCCAGCAATTCCAAATCTGGATTACAGATTTCAATTCCAAAAGAATTGAAAGCAGGGACTCAAAAGATACATACACACCCATATTCATAGCTACATTATTCACAATAGCCAGAAGGTGGAAACAACCCTAGCACCCATCAACAGATGAATGGATAATTAAAATATAGTAATTCATGCAATAGAACATTATTCAGCCATAAAAAGGAGTGAAATTCTGATTATGGATGAACTTTAAAAACATTACACTGAGTGAAATAAACCAGACACAAAAGGACAAATATTACATGATGTGACTTATGTGAGGTACAAGAATAGGTAAATTCATGGAACAGAAAGTAGAATAGAGGTTACCAGACACCAGGAGAGTTACTGTTTAATGGGCAGAGTTTCTGTTTAGAATCTGCCTAGATTCTGTCCAGGATGAGGAAAGTGTTCTAGAAATAGATACACAAGACTGTCAATATACTTAATGCTATGGAACTGTACACTGAAAAATGGTTTAAATGGAAAAATTTGTTTCACAATGAAAGGTATTTTAAAAAATTTTTGAGGGAAGAAATACCAACACATTTATACCGTTATGTAATTCATATACTATGGTTTATTTTGATCTTTCCTAATCTTTGCTGGTTCATGCTCATCATTTCTTTCATGTGTGCAGAGTTCCTGGGTTCTCTCTCTGTTGTCTTTAAACTGTACAAGATCCACAGTTCTAAGATGCAGTAACTGTCCTTACCCCCTAACTTAAGTAAGTCCTTTCTCCTGAGGCTTAATCCCCAAGCAAAGATGAAAGAAAGGGAAGGGACGGGAGGAAGGACCACTGACTTGGTAATTTAAGTTTATACATCCCATATTTATACTCCGTGAGGTTCCCGTTTAGCAAGAAAGACAGTTTGTCGGTTTGCCCAAGCTCCTTAGCAAACCAGGACCCAGCATTCACATTCCATCCATCCTGCCATACTGCATTTGTCCCACTCAACAATTCCTCTCCTTTTGAAAACTGTGCAGCAAAATAGTGAACAAAACAGTTCTACTGAAAATAGTTCTTCAAATGTTTACTGAATCAAGCAACTACCTGCTTCATGGCACAGCAGAAATCAGAGATCCGCAAATTCCCAAACCACAGAGGAAACATATGCTGCTCATGCAACGAACACACCGGGTAAATGGTGGGTGCCACATTCTCCCTTTATTATGTGATATACTTTCTGTGAACACAACTTCAGGTGAATCCCTATTCTCTACCCTTCAACAGCAGTTCTCTGGACTCCAGAATATAGATAAAAGGTAAGTACACTTCAAACTAGATGATTACAGTTTATGTTTGGAATTACCAAAAGACGCCCATTATTTATTTTCTAAACCCTGCTGCTGCTGGTCTTGAAGATGAGGCTAAAGAGAGAGGAGACCTATCTTTTCCCTCAGAAAACATATCTTTTCCCTCAAAGAAAACATCATTTTCCTAGCCAAGTAGTACTCATTGTTACCCTATAAGCAGATATGATCCTTTTATCATACCGCTTTGTAGACTCTTTATCCCTGGGTCAATCCAATAGTTCCCTTTTATCCTCACACTCTGAGAGTTTTAAAAAAAATATGAGGGCTGAGAGTTAGGTTTGCCACAAACATTTCATTAAACAAAATTATTTTACTAAGAATCCTGAGGAGCTAAGAAAAGATATTAAACCTCAAAAATATCTCTTAGAATGCACTGTTGGAGGAAGACACAAGACCTCTCAGAATTTTATTCCATTCCTTTCCAAAGGCTTCTGCTGAACTTTAACCTTTTGCCTACAGAGAAACATATGGGATCTTAATTAAAAAAACCCTTTGGGAACCAAAAAGACAGACCATTAAAGTAGGTGTCTGGATCAATGTGAGCTGAGCAGGAAGAGTTACTTTTTATTTCTGAAAACTTATCAATTACAAGATATTAGGGGCTTTCTGCAGCATTGTTATCTGTCGATTAAGTTGTTCAGAGCACAAGAGTGAGAGCATGGGACAGTTTTAGATAGAACCAAAGAATGTATTTCTAACCCCAGCCATACTTGGTTACCACTGGCAACAAAATATTCACAGTTTATATTTGTATCACTGTTTATAGACTACAAACACATTGCTATGCCTTGTCATTTGATAAAACAACTTGGTAAAGTAGTTAGGGTATTAGCATCACTGCCATCCACTACCCTCCGTCAAACCATTTTTACATTAATAAAAAAAGTTCAAGAAGGATAACAGATTTATCTGAGGTCATTCAGCAAATGTCTCTGTGCAAACCCATCATTATAGAGACCACCTCTACTTGCAGTACCTTTTCTCCAGAGGGCTCCCAAATCTGCATCTTCAGTCTAAACACATGAACAGAGCCTTGCCTCCTGAGAACCAGGTATTCCCATGCTCACTCACATCCCATGACCTCAGACACATACAACATGCCACCTCCCTCTTCAAACATTTCCATTCTGTCAGTACTATCATCATTCTCAGACAGCCAGGCATGGAACACTGATCTCAACGCTGACTCTTTTCTTTCTACCCCCCAGTTCTTTGTTAAATCATGCCAGTTCTCTTTAACAAAGATATACTGACAACTTACCTTGTACCCAACACAAATGCATCTGTTCGTCTTTGCCCTTCCCATTTTCTCAACGCTTTACTTGGGCCTCACCATTTTATATTTACCATTCTAATAGGTGCCCTACAGATCTTCCTGTCACCAGCCCCTCTCTCTCAAGTTCTTATGTTCCATTCTATTTTCTCCCTAAACCACCACTTGGTATTAGTGCCATACTCATAGTAAGAGTTTCTCTCAGAAACTCCCAAACATTTCTTGGATAATGTTCAAAATACTCAGACACAACAAAACTATCTTTCCAATCACATCTTCCACTACTCTTCTATAACACTAATATTTGGTTGATCTTACAATTTCACCAAATCCTTGAGGTACTTAAAATCACACTTTCCTCCACTCAGAATTTCCAACAGTAAGGCTCTGGTCTTTCATGCCTTTGCTCACAGTAGTTTTTCTTTTCATCCTCCCTAATTCCTTGTCTCCATTATCAGATTGTAAGGTCTTTTGAGAACAACCATTATATCTCCTATTTCATTAGCACCAGAAGATGCCTTGCCCAGCAGAGGCATCCACGGGAGTTGACGGACAATGAATGGGAAATCCCCTAAAACCACAGGTTCTTCAGAGGTGCAACTTTCTTTATATACAAAGAGGACACTGCAAGTCAGTTGGTCATTTATATACAGCTGACCTTTGGATAACAGGTTTGAAGAGTGTGGATCCACTTGTACATGGATTTTCAATAAGTACAGTATTAGTACCGTACATGTATGTTCTCTTCCTTACAATTTTCTTAATATTTTCTTCAGCTTACTTTATTGTAAGAATACACATAAAAATATGTGTTAATCAATTGTTTATGTTCTCCATAAGGTTTCTGGTCAACAGCAGGCTATTAGTAGTTAAGTTTTGGGATCGTCAAAAATTATACCCAAGAGTTTCAACTGCATGGGGGGAGAGGGATGGTCGGTGCCCCCTAACCCCCATGTTGTTCAAAGGTCAACTGTATGTTTATCATCTTTTATGTGCTCTGAAATTATCTAGTAAGTTAGCTTGTTAATTTGAGTCTTGAACCACTATAGTATCATATAACAGAAATACTTAAAATTGTACTCCTGAATTTCCTCTTACACTTCCAGGAAAAGTATTATTTAAATTTCAGTTGATTCTGAAGACCAGAGAGAATTCTTGTCTAGTGAGGAGAGGGCAGAAGGAGTAGGATTAAAATTTATTTAAACCAACTGAATCCAGGCACTGGACTGATACAGGTTACACTGTTCTTTTTCTCTCCACCCCCATTTTAATTAAGACAAAATATTTTATGGAGATTAAACACTGAAATTTAAAGAATCATTTAGTTTTCTGAGCTGTTCAGCAGAAATCTACAAAACATAAAAAGGGAACAGAAGGATTAAAGGCAGCAGCATTGAAACAGACAGTGGTGCAGGCAAACACATTTGAGCCATACTGCAAGATTCCAGGGGAACAGCTGTCCCAAGACACTCTGGACATACCCTAACAACTTCAGCACTCTGGTTATCAGAGACCTAGGCTCTTCCTCAAATTCTGTCTCCTCCCTCCTTTCCCAGATCTGACACTTTTCAAAAGTAGCAAGAATATAAATAATTTTGAAATCCTCTTCAAATTCCTTCCTATTGTGTGAAATGGGCTACACCACTGGCACAGGGCTATAAGAACAGCTGGTACAGAGGTTTTGACATAAGGCTACAAAGAGGTTGTGAATACAGTTTTGCAATCATTTATTTCAACAGTGAGAAAGGGTGGCTGCCTCTTTGGCTCTACTACTCCTACAGGCTTGCTCTGTGAGAAGCAAACTCTAGATTTGAGATAAAAGGTTCTGCTTTATGAGTATTTGGAATTTTATTCCAGATTCTTACTTGCCTTCTTTTATTTGTAAATACAAGAATTCCCTGTCTTACTTTGCAGGGATTTTGTGATTCACAATAATATGTGCCCTGACACAAAACAGATACTCAATAAATCATGGTTATTTTTTATCCTAAGATTCCTTTCTTGTTATATAAGATGTTCCTGGAGTGCTGCAGCTACTGAAAGTATAAACCTGAACTCAACTCAGAATCCTAAGTTGTCTAAATTCCACACTTAATTATCACAAAAACCCAACTGCTTGGAACTAGGGTAAATAAGGGATCTGCAGGCAACACAGGTCATTTAACATCCCTGCCTTGGCTTCATGAGGGTCAATGTCAATTATGCTGGTTTAATCAGCAAAAAACCCTTTCGATTCACAAAGTAATTCATAAGCTTCAAACTAGTTATCTCTGTACACAATAAGTATTGGCAAGTAGGGGCACCTAGCTGGTTCAGTCCATGGAACAGGGGACTCTAGATCTCAGGTTCTGAGTTCAAGCCCCACACTGGGTGCAGAAATTACTTTAAAAAAATCTTAAAAATATTTCTTGGTAAGTAAATTATAAGAAGAAAGGGCTCTTCAGAGAGATTATTGCTCTAATTGTTCAAACAATTACATACAGCTTATCTCTCTTTTATACTTCATTATACTGGCTAGTACATATATATATACTATCTATATATAGATATGTATATCTATATATAGATAGTATATCTATATATAGATATACTGGGCAACCCAAGGAAATGAACTTACACAAAATTTATCTTTATATCCATAACACCTTACATAGTTTCTAATAAATACAAATACACAGTTTATACTATACTTGTCTCAACAGGATTCAGAATAAACCAAAGGAGATGGACTACCCCAAGTGCTGGGAAAACATAACCATGAATAGAATCAGCAGCTATCAGAGAAGTACAAAGAGTTACAAGAACCTGATCCCACCCTCCCATGAGACACTCAGAATTTTTATATCATTCCTAGTAGAAGAAAGAATAAAATTCATTTATAGTAATTCATTAGTTTTTTAACTTGGGAGTCTGGACAACCAGCAAGTTATTATGCTAAACCATTAGGTAGCAAAGTCCCAATAAGATCACTCTACCAGAACTATATACATTTAAAAAGGAAATACAAAGTTAACTGAGGATTTAAAGTAAAAGCCTCAAACTGGGCTGCAGCCACAAATCAATGCCTACATATGGGTTTTGTTGGGCTCATTCACTGGTGTTTTTAAAAAATTAAATTTTAACTGCCAGCATTTAAATTGGAAATTTCATATAAAATTTCTGAGTCCTGTTAACAAATGCCACTCTCTTGGAGGAAAAAAAAAATCATTGGGTACATATTCCCAGCAAGATCACTTGAACCACTTGAACTGAAACAAATTATCCCTTTTAACTGGCCTGTGCTCCCCAGCTTGCTCCATTCTCTACCCAGTTCCATTTCACAGATGAGGGCCTAAGCTGACAGGTGTCTAAGCTTACAGAAGAGGTGCTGTCAAAACCACAGCACTAGCAAAAAGCCTGTTTGTAAATACAGTCAACTTCAGGACTTTCACTCTTAAGCATTCTGCACTGGATCTCCAAATAAAAGACAGTTAACGTAAGAGAGGTATTTAAAAGACCTGTACATGAAGGTTCAAAATAGCTTTATTCACAATGGCCTAAAATCTGGAAGCAAACCCAAAATGGATGGACAGATTTTGAGATCCATGCAATAACAAGTAACCGAATGGTACTCAAAATGACAAGAAATCTCAAAAGCATTATTAACATTAAAAAGTAATCAGACTCAAAAGACAACACATTCTATGACTGCATTTAAATGAAATTCCAGGAAAGACAAACCTACAGTGACAGGAAGTAAATCAGTGATTGGGGCAAGGGGTGAAGCGGGGTCATGAGGGAACTTTTTGCGGTTATGGGAATCACCATATCATGACTGTAAAGGTTTTCAAAACTAAAAAATTAGGTAAATTCTCTTTTACATCAGTTATATCTCAGTAAAGCTGAGGTGTTTAGAAAACACTATAAAACACTATAGAGACCATCTCTACCTGGTAAGTTTGGGAAAGTTTCAGGAAAATGTAAGATTTGAATTGAGCCTTATTGTAGAACAACTTAAAGGTGTATTAAGTAGTAGAAAACACAATGGGCACCTGGATGGCTCAGTGGGTTAGGCCTCTGCCTTCAGCTCAGGTCATGCATGATCTTGGGTCTTGGGATAGAGCCCCGCATTGAGCCCTGCATCGGGCTCTCTGCTCAGCGGAGAGCCTGCTTCCCCCTTTCTCTGCCTGCCTCTCTGCCTACTTGTGATCTCTGTCTGTCAAATAAAATATTTTTTAAAAAAAGAAGTAGAAAACACAGCATATAAGTGGTCATATTCTGCACTGTAGCCTATGAGAAATGGCATCTCTGAATACAAAGGAAAATGCTTCATAAAAGGAAATTCACAGAGATGGATAATTAGTATTTGGAAAGGTATCAAAACCAAGTTAATCTCACAAGACTTCCCAAAAGGGAATCAACTCAGACATATGTTGCTGTTCAAATGCAAAGAAGCAGATAGTGTTAAAGAATGTTTTTATTTTTAAATGGAGCAAAATGAAGAAGAAAAGTAAGAGTCAAGGGATGCCTGGGTGGCTCAGTTGGTTAGGCATCTACCTTCAGCTCAGGTTATGATCCCGGGGTCCTAGATTCGAGTCCTGCATCAGGCTCCTTGCTCAGTGGGGAGCCTGCTTCTCCCTCTGCCTCCTGCTCTCCCTGCTTGTGCATGCCCTCTCTCTCTGACAAATAATAAATAAAATCTTAAAATATAATGAAAAAAGTTAAGAGTCAAAAAAAGGGGGGAAAGAAACCCAAAGGGAATATCGGAAGGTATGGAAGCAAGGAGGTGAGATAAAGGTCAGGGGCACATTATGTCAAAATAGAAGGTATCTTGGTATTGACAGATTACAAGAGAGAAGAGAGGTGTGTCAGACCTTGATGAAGGACTAAAAGAAAAAGCAAAAACTATGGGAAAAGAGACCATCTAATCGAAGTCAAACCCACAGAATAAAGGAACCAGAGACTTGACAGTGTTGAGCAGACCTAGGAGAAATAGAGAACAAGAGGAAAACAAAAAAGCCCTTTCCTCCTAAGTCTCACCAAGTGGTCGTCTTCTCCTCTTCCACCTTCCCCTCTCCATGGCCCTGTCCTAGGTGAAGCCTTCTCTTTTCCAAGCCAACCCCACACATCACATACATCTTTTATTTTTTAAGTAGGCTCTAGGCTCTATGCCCAATGTAGGGCTCAAACTCATGACCCTGAGATCAAGAGTCACATGGTCCGACTGCACCAGCCAGGCGTCCCACACATACCTTTTATACCTCCTTGACTGGACTAGAATGCTTCCTTCACTGGTCTTCAAAACCTAGTTTAAATGAACCTTTTCTGTGAAGCTTCTCCACAACTTTCTAACTTTCTCAGGCAGAGTTAGCAGTTCCCTCTCCATATTTTCAGAACATGTTGTTCTAAAAATTATCCTAATGTTAAAATGTAAGGTCTTGTTTCCGCTATTAGTCCACAGGCAATTCTAGTAAAGGATTCACCAGTAAGGATGAAAACCCTTACTGACAAGCATTTCACAAAATCGTAAAGTCCTTTTACAAGCAAGAAATTTTTACATCTTATACAACACAAGTAGGAAGCTAGAAGCTTTGCTGTTTAAAGGAATTCTATATTGAATCTTTTGAACAAGAATACAGGCACCCTACCCCTAGTTTCTCCCCATACCATCAAGGACCTTTCCTTAAAGTTTTATTTTTATAATGCTTTAAATTTCTGCTGGATGGCAAAAATATAATAGAGAAGGCAAACTGCATCAGGAATAGTATGTAGCAGTCAAAGAAGAAAGTTCCTCTCTAAAATAAAAACAAAAGCACCTTAAACTCTCAAAGGCAGAACATTATATACTAAAGAAAATAAGTGTGCAAGAAGAATCTGAAGAAAACTGGAGGACACAAAATCAGCAAGCTCATAATGCTTTCATGGGAAACTGCCAACCTCAAGAATACCCAAAGATAAGTAAGTAAAACGTGACTTTGTAACAAATGATGTAAAAGTAGGTCTGGTGTTAAAAGGCCAGACTAGCAGGATGAAAATAGAGTTGCTGGAAATTAGTGGGAAGATGGGTGATTTAAAAAGTTGTTTGGGGAGGAGAGTTTCAATATAAATTTTGGGAGAAAGGTCATGAACTGGTGAAAAAGCACACAAGGCTTGGCCAGCAACACAATGGGATAGTATTGCAGTCACCAAGTCCCACTGCAGTCCCCTGCAACAAACTCTCTCCATGACTAGCCCTCTCCATGTCACCCCTCCCTGGGGTGATTCAGACTTATTAACAAGAATGATTTTACAGTACTTCCCCAAGACGAGAAACACTGCTGTCACAAACTCTAAGAAATAAGAGGTTCCACTCATATTTGCCAAACACCCAGAGATCCAAGTGTGCCAAGTGCTAATGACAAATCTAAAGCACAGTTTGTGTGGGGGGGGCATGCTTAGAAGGAATATTCAACAAGTCTAACTAATGGAATGTGTCTGAAAAATATTAACAAAAGAATTCAAGGGATTTTTAAACATCATCAAAATAGCTTTTCCATAAGCTTTCTCAAAAAAGGGTCAATTTTTAAATGAAAGCTTTTTGTTTCAGCAGATGGTGATTAATTCCTCCCTTCCAACTAAGTCCAACATCTCTACTTATAGTCGACTGACTTACTACCTTTCAGATAAGTAGTTTTTAGCAATGCACTCATTTATTTAGGAAGTTCAGAAACACTAAAGGGTGTCAGGCACAAAGTGAGGCACTAGGGATTTAAAAATAAAGAGGCAGACTCTGACCTCAAGTTGCTTACCAGGCAGATAACATAAATGGGTAAATACTGTACTGTGGAACAAGCGCTAATAAAGGTAAACTGAGAGGTCATTAAACTATGAAAACGAAAACTGAATAGAGATTTGAGAGGTGGTTCTAATCAGCCAGAAATATTGGCATAGTCAAACTACAGGAGGTTGAGAATACAATAACTGACAATTTCCCAGTATCCCACTGAGAAAGAAAACATCATTAATCTCTCCCATTACAAATTAATAAACTGAATTACCCACAGTCACCCAGCCAAATAGTAGGCTAACTAGAACTAGAAACACAATTATAGGCCACATGATGCTTTTCCATTTTAAGAGGTCAATATATTCTTTCTCAACTGTCACGATTGCACTTAAAACACAGATCGAGTCAACAAAACTGGAGAAATACTACATAGAAACAAAGCAAAAAGCTACCCATGAAAAAATTAAGTATTTGAATATTTGCCTATGTAATATTTTTAGGATTTTCGCATGTCTGCTTCAGTGGGCACTTAGTACTACTTCACATTTTCCAAGGAAAGGGAGGGGTGGCAACCTGTATCTTTTGGGATCTTGTCTGAAAAAGTATCCTACCCTATTTAGGTAATTCTATAAACATCTCAGGCAATAGCACCATCTAGGTATGGCTTCCAAATTAACTGCATGATATATCAAAGAACTCAGAGAGTTAAGTATTTACTCACTTGACTAACATCTCTTCAAACAGCTGTAAACAGTTTTGTTAGGAATGATACATTAAATGTCACTTTAAGACCTCAATAAGACTATACCCTGATTATATTAAGGTTCTTAGGTATCATAATCTTAAAAAGCAAAAAACTTTTCAATGAGAATGCATCTCTAGGATAAATAGACTTAACATTCCAACATTTGCTTTAAAACGTTTTTTTCAGGGGCACCTGGGTGGCTCAGTGGTTTAAGCATCTGACTCTTGATCTCCACTCAGGTCCTGATGTCAGGACCTCATGTGTTCGAGCCCCGTGTTGGGCTCCACACTGAACGTGGAACCTACTTTAAAAAGATAAAAAAAAAATAAAGTGTTTTTTTTTTTTTCAGGAAAATATCTATTTGCAAAAGAAATAAAAATACAGACTGCAGTGCTGCCTTGTGCTTTTATTCTAAAAATTCTTCAGGGCAAGAGATAATGTACATTCTGCAAGTGCTCAAATTACTAGCTGAAGTGCATGTTTATATATTCTGCAGTATCTTTACATGTAAGTAATTAAAACCCAGTGACTGACGTCTTAGAACAGGGGTTGATAAACAAACTACAACCTTCAACCACAGCCAGCTCTTGTAAATAAATTTTATTAGAATACAGCCCCAAACATATTATCTATGGTTGTTTTCATGCTACAATTTGCAGAGCTGAGACAGAGATTACATGGCCCACAAACCTAAATATTTACAATCTGACCGTGAACAGAAAAAGTCTTGTCGACCCCTATCTTAGAATCATCAGACTAACGACCTGACAAATTATGTCTAGCTTAAGAGTTTATCTAGCCTGCTAGATGAACTACTGAATACAATGAAAGGGAATTTTTCTCCCGAACATCCAAGTCAAAACCCACAGGGAAACAAACCTCTGCTGATTAATTCCAAGTCATAAAATTGTCAATCCCGACTACAAACTATATTTAAAAACAAACAGTGGATTTAGTTTAACTCTTTTAAAAACTGTGCTACAATAATAAACATACAAACTCATTGTACTTTCACGGTCACTTGTACTGTGAATCACCACCAGGGAACCATACAAGTTATTCTCTCAGTCTTTAAACTGGCATCCAACAACCCACACAGAGGAACTTGTAAACCAAGTAGGACACACTCTTTCTAAGAGTCTGTTTTCGCTTGTCCAGACAGAGAAGGGATGGTAAGTGGAACATCCAAAATCTCTCCTCCTGGATGTATTTAGTCTCTTCTATGCTTACTAGCCTAAAAATTCCATAGCTGATATATGTCATATAAAAGAACGACACCCAAGTAACTCACGTCAGATCTATTTGCCATTCTTACTTTATTCTTTAAAGTAAGCTGTAGACCCAATGTGGTGCGTGAACTCACAACCGGAGATCAAGATCGGCATAACCCACTACCAACTGAGCTAGCAAGGCGCCCCTCTTTGACATTCTTAAGAAAAATCAATAAATAATAAACTAATACTTTTATTTGCTGTAGAAGTTATATTTAAGAACTTAAGTCTATTAAATCAGAGATTATATTTTTACATATCATTCTTAACAGAACTGACTCAAGCATATCAAAACAATACAGAAATCGACAAATCATTTATTTACCAATTATTTTTCTCCGATTAACAAAATAGGAGATAACGCAAATTCCTGAATAAATACAGTCAACTCCTGAATGGCCTCTGCATGATACCCAACGTGCTTAACCGAAGTGCATCAATAAAAGAGCCTGGTACCCTTGACAATACCAGTGCAGTCACAGGCTGTAAGGTGATGTTAACATAAATCAAGCATTTAATAAGGTTGACAGGATGCCAAAATAATCAGAAAACAAAGTAAAATAAATAATTTTCTAATTACTCATACCATTTCCCCCTTCATCTCTGGTGTTTTCCCAACTATTTTGGATGAAAAGAAAATGGGAAAAAAATATTCAAAAGTACAATCAAGTGACAACCAGTTTACCACAGATTACCAGATTAACATAAACATATTTTCTGCTTTTTAAAAAGAAATAAATCAGACTTTGATCCTATTCCTCACCTGCAGGATATTCACAAGACAAAGTCCTAAAGAACCTTCAAATCTAAGTAATTTTCTCAAGGCTCAGTTTTCTCATGAACTTGACTCACGTGAGCTACAAATTTATGTAAGCAGGAGGGGCAAATTACTACTAGGACTAGGACTAGAAGTGCGGGGGCGATCTTTAGAAGGTACCCTGACGAAAAAAATGGAAACCCCAACCAGCTCTTAACTTTCTCGGTTTTTTCTAGTCCCGGTTTTCTGTGCAAAATCCAGAAAAGCAGAACTTCCTCCTCACTGTCTGCCTCTATGTGAGGCCTTGTGCCGAAATTCAGACCGCTAGCTATCCAAGCACCTTCTTAACGTAGTCTTAAAGCTCAAGTCCGCTCAGAAACAGCAAAAAGGTTTGCTTTCTTGGGTTAGAGGAGAGCAATTACAGGGTTTGGCGGCTGTGTTTGTCAAGAAGGGTAGGGCCGAGAAAGAGGGAGAACCCGGAGATTGAGCTCCATCTAGTCCCAGGAACCACCCCCAGGGGCGGCTAGACTGCCCTCGGTACTTCCCTGCCTCCTCTGCTCGGAAGGGGAGAGCGGTGGGTCGGGGTCTGGCTCCCCTGAGCTACTTCCTGGTCCGATTGGACTCGCCTTCGGACACCCGAAACGCCCCCGGCCCGGCTCCCTCGCCCTTTGCCCTGTCTCCTCCCCTCTCAGTGACCCACCACCACCGGTCCCCTCCCATCTAACATGGCCGCCCCACCCGGCCCACCCCCAGCACAGCCTAATCAATTGGGGGGCCCGCGGCACCGCCTCCCCCACGTCCATTGGCGCAGCAGCCTGCATCCGCCTGTCCCATTGGACGGCTTGGCCTGCCACTCCGCGCTGAGGGCTCCGCCTACGAGCCGCTTCAAGCTGCTTTGAGAAGACATATAAACAAATCCCGGAGGGAGGCCCCTCTCGCCCGTCTCTGGGGCGGAGACGGGAAAGGGGAGCGGCTACCCCAGAGACACCCCTGCCTGGATCCCCCCCAACCCCCAGCCAGCGCTTCCTCGTCTTCTGCCTGCCGGGCTCCAACCTTCGCGGCCCCGGCCCTTCCTCACACGCCCCTCTCTCTCCTCCCCCGCCAGCCTCGCCTCCCCTCCCTTCCCCGGCCCCTCCCACCCGCTCTCTTCTCTGACAGGCCGGTAGCCGGCAGCCACGGCCCCAGGCTTGGAGGCAGCAGTTAAGGGCCGGGCGGCCTGGCAGGGCAGACGCCTGGCGTTGCCCACCCCTGGTCTAGCCTGCCGCCCACCCCTGGGTCCCCTCTACAGCCGCGCTGCGCTTTTATATAACCGTCCCGGGCCGGGGGTGGGGGAGGGGAACCGGAGACCCCGTGACCTGCAGGAGGCAGCCTGAGGCCCGCGCGCCCCCAGACTCGGTCCTGGTCCCGGCTGCCCCGCGCCCGCCCGACTCAGTCCCGGCGCTGCTGCCTCGTAGGCCAGCGGCCCTCCTCCGCCCCCCGCCCGGCTAGTCCCCCAGCCCAGGCCCCTGCAGGCTCCGGGCGGAGAGCAGCAGAGCTCACCTGTGGGTGTGGGGGCGGCTCAAGGGCTGGGTCCGGTTCCGCTGCAGGGGCCGCGGCCCCTCTCCATGCTGCCTCGGTTTGTTTTGTTTATGTCCTTCCTGACGGGTTCCCGGAAATCGCGTGACTCGCCCCCCTCACGTGGGCCGCGGCGAGGAGGAGGAGGGAGGCGGGGGCCCGCCGGCCTCCGGCCAATCGGGAGGCGTTCCGCAATCCGGCCAATCAGGAGCTGGTCCCGGCTGGGCACCCCTGTCACATGACACGGGAGGGGCGGATTGCCGGGAAAAACCAGGAAGAGGGGGCGGAGCGGGGGCTAGGCGCCTGCCACTGCAGCGTGGGCGTGGGCCGTCTTGGATACAGAGCCACACTCACGTTTGTAAAGGAGGTTCGTTTGCAAAAACTCTCCCATGCAGCATTTAACCTGATCTCACAACTGCACGGTGAGGCCCGAAGTGTCGTATACCCATTTATATTTACGTTTATGCCCATTTGCATTTACATTCTAAATTAGTGAAACTCACGGGAACCGAGGGCACTGACTCGAGAGGGATTGCATCAGCTTTCTGTTTAAGTATGTCTTCCACATCTGAACCTCTTAATTCGCTGAGACTGACCTTGCCTTCAGTCATTCGTTCATTCAACTAGTATTTATTGCGTACGTAAGCCAGAGACACTGGGATCGATCAGATTGCGTGCATCTTTAAGAGAAAGAATACCTGTACACTACTGTACAAACAGAATGCTACCAGAAGCGCCTAACAAACCTTCATAACACATGTGCCCGAGGTTTCCTTGTGCTCCCTAATCCTGTTAATAACAACAGCGACCCTCTGCTACCGAACGTGTACTATGTAGTGGGCTCATCATCTCATTTAGTTAATCCTACAGGTACACTCAATGGTAATATGCCGATTTTTGCAGATGGGGAAATTGAGGCTCATAGGGATTACTCGCTCCAGGTCAGGAAGCTAGTAAATGAACCAGCCGGGCCCAGAACCCAGGTCTGCTGCCACAGCCTGTGCTCCCATACTGCTCTTGAGACTTTTTTTTTTTTAAAGATTTTATTTATTTATTTATTTGTTAGAGAGAGAGAGCGAGAGAGAGCACAGGCAGACAGAGTGGCAGGCAGAGGCAGAGGGAGAAGCAGGCTCCCCGCCAAGCAAGGAGCTCAATGTGGGACTCGATCCCAGGACGCTGGGATCATGACCCGAGCCGAAGGCAGCTGCTCAACCAATTGAGCCACCCAGGCGTCCCTCCTCTTGATACTTCTTAAGGGCACAGAATTTATCTTCTGAGCACAGAACAGAAATAATGACTTTAGTAAGCATGGAGAAAGTTGGATTAGAGCACAGAAATGCTTGGCCAGATTCCCTCAGGATGCCAGTTTTCTCACAGGAGTGACTGCCTTAGAAATCGTTGCTCTCCTTTGCACAGATCTACAGAAGTAGTATAATGTTAATGTCAAAACATGGACTTTGGAATTAGAAACACTTCTAAAGATCATAAATTTCAAGAGGGCAGGGATTAGCCCTGCTGTTTCTCCTCTGCCTTTCATGCCTGCCACAAAGGCAATCATTAAATACTGGTCGAGTAACAGCCTGGAAATGGATCTTTGTTCTACCACGTGTTAACCAGCACAAATTATTTAACTTCCATAAGGCTCCTCTGTAAGTAACTCATGGGGTTGATATGAGAATCGAGTGGAAAATTTCATATAAAGCAGTTACCACGGTGTGTTGCATAGTGGGCTTTTAATGAATGGTAGTATTATTAGATTGTTTCAAAGACATCATTTAGAAGACATACTGTAAGCTAAAAAGTAAGGATAATTCTAGACTTTACCAGTTTAACTGCCACTAAAATAATACTTAGGTAAACAGTAATTAATAGGTGGTTATATGTAGATACCAAAGGGGAAAATAAAGTAAATCCCACCTCTGCATCCTTCAAAATGCCTTAGGGTCTCAGTATCCAGTGAAGGAATATTTTCCCTACTGCACAGGAAGTAGCAGGATTATCATTATTTTCTTTTTTAAGTCTAACTTAACCACATTCTAATTTTCCATATCGATGAGTTTAAAATTGAAACACCAAAAGAAAAACTGGCTTGGGAAATTTGAGCCAATGTCCTCTTACTCATTCATATTCGATTCCTGCATTAAATCCCCATGGGATATGATACCAATGATCCTTTCTCGTAATACCTTGTTTGGAAAAATTCCAGCAGGTGGCTAGCTCTTCGACTGTTCCACTGCCCTTTTGACGGTCATTTTCATACTTCTGCTGGGCAACAGTCTGCTTGGGTCAAGGAGCAGCCTGATTCTTCTAGCACGTGGCTCTGCCATTGAAGGAGTTTACTAGTGAGTTATGTTGGATTCCCGCCTTTGCATCTTCCCTTGCTTCAGAAAGGACAGTGTTAGCTAATGGAGACCTTCCCATCATGGTTTGTTAATGACCATATTCTGCTCTGAAGTGAATGAAATCACTGACTACTAATTGATTTGTGTTTCTCTGGGTTTTATTCTGCCAGACTGTGCCAAAGCCAAAATTGGCAGGAAACTGGGACTGTGGAATAGCACTGGCTTGAGGTGCAGGAGCTCTTCTTGTTCTAGCCACAAAGTAGTAACCAACTGACATCACCTCTTACAAAGTGCTTAACCTTGCTTCTGCAGAATCAAAAGCCTGAGCCAAAAAAAAAATGTGCTCCACAAACATGACACAATGGGGGAAACAAAGAAATAGTTAGGACTTCACTGAACTCTTAAAAATAAATTATTTATTTTTTGATTGGGTAACATATACACAGCACAAAATTCAAAAGGTACAAAAAGATATTCAATGAATATTAAATCTCCCTCTCACCCCTGTTCCCTGGCCACTCATTTTCCCCTCTCAGAAGCAACCAGAGATACCCATGCTCTATGTATCCTCCCAGCGGTATTTTCTGATATGCTGACATTTCATACCCTTTAAACCTTGAGGTATTCAAAATGCAACACTTCAATTTGAGCTCTACTTACTATGAGATCCATGATGAGGGGTGGGACCTTGCTGGGTTCCACTTTCTTCACCATGAGAAATCTGAACTAGAAGTGGATGTTCTCCCCAACCTTCTAACTTTTAACATTGAGTTCTCCTGAAAATTAAAAGAGTTGCCACAGGTCCTAACTTTCCTTACAACCTAAAGTTTGCAGTTCTTCATTAGAGCACAGACTGAACCCTGCCTGCTGATTATGTACACATCTAAATGAGTGTTAACCTTTTGAGTCTAAGTGTTTTCTTTCTGCACCCCTCTGGACCTGTGTGATACCTTAACATTTCACAGCTTCAGAAGTGAGATTAATTAACTCAAAGTTGGAAGATCTCCAGGAAAAGCTGTGTCCTTCTCACACTTTTAAAAACTGATTTTCTTCCTGAGGAGACTGGAGCATTGCAGAGAGTGAATCTAAAAGATACTGATGGTTGGCAATTGGCACCCATCCCTCATTCACCTCCCCTAAAAAATATTCTTTGGGGGAAGAAGAGTTCAGTTCCTCCCCTTGCCTTAACCTCTCAACGGGATGGAGTATTCTTTATGTAACAGCTCTGAGCTTTGGTTTCTTACTTCTGGAAAGCACCAAGTTCAGTCCCATGGTTCTTCTCTAGTCTATCCATTATTTATTTACTCCGATTCCTCACTCCCCATAGGCAGAACTAGGTAACTGCTGTAGTCCCAATCCTCCTAGTCCCCCATGACTCAAGATCTCACATCTTTTTTTTTTTTT
>RCUC01139304.1:0-16751 GCA_003697995.1 Taxidea taxus jeffersonii
TGTCAAATAAATAAATGAAATCTTAAAAAAAAAAAAAGAAATAAAGAGAATGTAAACCCACAATAATAAAACTAATGGGTGAGGTATAATCAGTAGGGGAGATGCTACAACACATTTCAGGACAACAGAAAGCAGGTGGAAAGGTGGTAACTGATGCAGCAGGGCAGGGAAAGCCTTAGCACAGAGCATGCAGAGGAGACAGAGTCAAGGCAAGAGGCAGTCGTCCTCGGCAGAACCAGAAAGATGCAGAGCTAAAATCAGCAGATTCAGTGAAAATCTGGACAAAGGACAGTGTGACCCCACACCTGGGCCCAGAGCACCAAGAAGTCAAAGTCTATAGCAGCCAGTTTCTGGAGAAATCTAATGTCCCCAGAAGGAAGACCCCAATGTCCTGGCACTGGCGGGGGGCGGGGGGTTTGGGGGGAGTAAGTCCTTTGCTGTGGTGGCTAAGTGACTGCCTCATCAACTAAGGCATGCCAGCTGGGCAGCAAGCTGTTCTTTATTCCTAAATATGAAAGGACAGCTAAAGATTAGCACACATTTGGGAAAGCCTCCAAACTGAATGTAAGACAAACAAATAAAATGACCTTGGAGGAAATGGAAATGATGCAAGGAACAGAGAAGAACTAAAAAAGGTCTACACTCTATTAATACCCTGACAGAGATTTGAGTAGGTATTATGTCCCTAAAATAAAAACTGGGGGTGCCTGGGTGGCTCAGTGGGTTAAGCTGCTGCCTTCGGCTCAGGTCATGATCTCAGGGTCCTGGGATTGAGCCCCGCATCAGGCTCTCTGCTCAGCGGGGAGCCTGCTTCCCTCTCTCTCTCTGCCTGCCTCTCTGTCTACTTGTGATCTCTCTCTGTCAAATAAATAAATAAAATCTTTAAAAAAATAAAATAAAATAAAATAAAAACTGGATGGTATAAAGAAAAAAGAACCAAACAGCCCTTGGAAAAACACATATATTTATATTATGTGTATATATTAGTTACATAAATATTTTTATGTGTAATTAGTTATATAATTTATATAATATTATGTAAATAAGTTGTGTATGACATATATAATATAAATATATATATATATATAATAGGACTAGAATGTTTTCAAGCTAAGGAAATTTTTCATAGAATGAAATAAAAAGAAGAGGAGGTAGAAAATATGAGAGAATGGGGATCCTGGCTGGCTCAGTCCGAAGAGCACATGACTCTTGATCTCGGCATTGTGAGTTTGAGCACCACAGTGGGTGTAGAGATTACTGAGAAAAATAAATTTTTTTAAAATAGAGAAAGAAAATATAAGCAACATAAAGGATCAGTCCAAAACGTTAAAAATCCAACAAATGGGAATATTAGCACAGATACCAATGGAGAAGAGGAATTATTTAAAAGTTCCATAAGAAAATCTCCCTTAAACAAAGTTCAAAAAGTCCATATTAAGTCCATATTAAGAGTTCACTATGTGTCCCCAAAATGAATAACAAAGTGACCCTCACTCAGGAACAATATCCTGACATTTTTTTTTAAAGACTTTTATTTTATTTATTTGACAGGGATCACAAGTAGGCAGAGAGGCAGGCAGAGAGAGAGGGAGAAGCAGGCTCCCCGCTGAGCAGCGAGCCCGATGCGGGGCTCAATCCCAGGACCCTGAGATCAAGACCTGAGCTGAAGGCAGAGGCTTTAACCCACTGAGCCACCCAGGTGCCCCTATCCTGACATTTTTTAACACAGGGATTTAAAGAGAAGATCTAAAAGCTTTCAGAGGGAAAAAAAGTTAAAAGAAAAAAGGTCACAAAGGAATAGAATGAGACTGGCTTCAGAACTCTCAGCAGCAACATGGGATGCTAGCAGTCAACAGAGAAATGCTTCCAAACGCTGGCAGAGCAGACTTTCCAATCTAGAGCTCTATGAAGACTGAGCTATCAATTACTGGGCTAAAGACATACAGAGCCTTATCAGGAGTCAGAATATTCACGTCCTATGCACCCTTTCTTTTGTGATTACTTGTAGGGTTTTCTCCAGACAAACGTGGAAATAAGCCATGGAAGAAAAAAGACTTAAGTTCCCGAAAAGACTAGCGCCCCCCCCCCAACCCCGCAGAAGTTGTAAGAGGAAGTCAGGCTGACAGGTGTCCAGCAGGTAAAGACACTTGCAGAGGAAACTGGAGTGGGAGAGAAGGGGCCCTTGAAAGGAGGTCTCTAGGGACAGAGGGAGGCTGAATGAGAGGCTGGATAAATATGAGGAAGAGATAAAGGAAGTAAGGAAAGAGGAAAGAAAAAACTAGTATAAGAAATAAAATGCTGGGGCACCTGGGTGGCTCAGTGGGTTAAAGCCTCTGCCTTCAGCTCAGGTCATGATCCCAGAGTCCTGGGATTGAGCCCCGAATGGGGTTCTCTGATCAGTAGGGAGCCTGCTTCCCTTCCTCTCTCTGCCTGCCTCTCTGCTTCCTTGTGATCTGTCAAATACATAAATAAAATCTTAAAAAAAATAAAATAAAATGCCATCTAGGGGTGCCTGGAGGGTTCAGTTGTTTGAGTGTCTGCCTTTGTCTTGGATCATGGTCCCAAGGGGCCTGGGATTGAGACCCACATCGGCGAGGAGTCTGTTTCTCCCTCTCCGTCTACCTCTCCCTCTCCCCCTGCTCCTGCTCTCTCTTTAATAAATAAATCTTAAAAATAAATGCCATCTAGTAACCACCAGCTCTACAGTGAATGATACTAACACAAAGACACAAAAATTTTCTTAGTTTCTAAATTTTTGGATGCATCTATATGCATTCTATCTTGAAAGGGCCAAATGGAAGGGACCCGAGCCTGGCCCCTGGTGCCAAGAGTGCCTCATGACCAACAGTCAGCGAGGAAACAGCCCCCTCAGTCTTACAACCGCAAGGAATTAGATTCCGCCAACAGTGTGGATGAGCTTGGGCATAGACTCTCTCCAGAGCCTCCAGATGAGAGCCCGGCCCAGCTGCTTTCTTGATTTTAGCTTTGAATATGGTGAGCAGAGAACCCAGACTTCTGTACAACTGTGAGGTAACACGTAGGTGTTGTTTAAAGTTGCCAAGTTTGATGATTCGTTACACAGAAATAGAAAACTAATACACCTGGCATGTCTGCCCCCAAACTCACAAATTTTATTTGTGATAAGAGATGTTCTGGCCTAGTGGTTAAACTGTCAGATGGCAGGCAGGCTGACCTGGATTAGAACTGTTCCTCTACGAGGATTAGCAGACACTAAACAGTAAGCGTTCAATAAACAAAATTGTAACTATTGTTTTATTCCTTCTCTGTTCAGCCCTCCCTCCCTGTGACTCCCTGGCGCACTCCTCTGCAAAGTTCACCACACCCTCCTCTATACTTTGTACTTGCTGCAGGAAGGCAGGTCTCACGCTGTGCTAGTTAAATGCCCTCTCCAGACTATTAGCTCAGGGAAGGGCAGAAATCCAGGCCTGCCATAGCCCCTGTCATGAAGAAGCAGCTCTGGGTATGTTTCTGGAGAACATAGAGGAACTTCCTAGAAGTCTGAGCCACCCAATGAGGACAATTGCTTAGGGAGGGGTGAGCTATCTGTTACTAGGATAGCTACCCATCAAAGATGCTGAAAAAGATCGACTTTATGATACACTAGGTCTTTCTACCTTAGCTTATGTTTTGAGGCCAGGATTTGTTTCATAGCCCGACAGGCGGAAAAAAAGGCTGGGAGGCAGGTGGTGGGGGTGGAAGATCTCTCCAGCTAGGGCTGCTGGGGAAGTTGTTGAGTTTGGCATTAACTCATTCAATTATTTTAACATGCATTGTTAACTTTGACAATCCTGCCCTGGGAGATGCTATCTCGGGTTCTGAATGAGAAATGAGATTTTAACAGTTGCTCCTGGGGAAGAAGCTTTTGGTAGAAGTCACATTATGATTAAGACCTGACAGATCAAGTTCTCAAGAAGTCTCAGGCCTGAGCAGGGGGCTCTGAAGTATGTTTGTTCGGCTAGGAGGGAGGAGGAGTTGTGGCTGCTTTGGTGGCTTGGGAAAGGGAAACGGTGTCAGTGAGTACAGTGGATCCTAGAAGGTTGGGGCTGGAAGTAAGATGCCTCCCAGGTCTGTGCAGGGAGCCGGAACAGGAAGGTGCAGGCTTTTGGGCACAGAAACAATTGACAGGCTGGCAGAACCTGCCGAAGGTGGATGTAGGACGGATGACGGGCGCCCCTTGGTGGCCACACTGAATAACTACACCTAATAGCAACCAGACACAGCCAGCACCCAGCTGATTGCTTCACTTACTTCAGGACCAGAAGGGCCCACTTGCCCACACAAGAGGACCACTTGTTGCAGTGAAAATGCTTTGTGGGATGCAGCTGTGTCTGGGGTTGTATGTCTGTGTGCTTGTGTTGCCCAGTTGGGTGGGCGTACATGTCTATGAGTTTAGGCATGTGTATCTGTGTATGTGTCAGAGAGTGTGTATACTGGTGCTGGGGACTGGGCACATGTTGTGTGCAGGCATTGTGAGCACTGGAACCAGAAGGTGCATCTGTATGTTTGTATGTGTATCTGTTGGTACGACTGCTTGTGTCTGCGAGTGTGTTAATATAACTTTTTGGGCCTTGGCTTTCTTTTCTGTTACACATTGAAATAGTTAAGCTCCATAATCTTATTGTTTGTTTAAAGTTTGCTCTTGGATGCAGGCCTGTTCCAGAATAACTAGCAGATGCGAAAAGCATCCATTATGTATTTTTGCAATTAGCCGAAAACCCAGAAACTTTTCTTAAATAACAGACACAATTCTGTGGGTTGCTTATTGCTAGGAGGCGCCTCTTCTCCCCGGCTCAGGCAAGCCAGCCCCAGGCCCAGCCCTAACCCAGGCCAAGCCAGGGAGGGTTTGCAAACTGTCCCTAGTGAGATGGAAAAACCATTAAGGGTTCTGAATAGAACTCAAGGGACAGCTTACAGCAAGGAGGAAAAAGAGCAGAAGAAAAGGAGGGGGTAAGGAGGAGAGCAGCCTCCAAAATCGGAGAAGCCTTTATCAAACTGCCTTACCCAGCCTAGTAGCTCCCCAGCACTCAAGTCTGGACTTGACTAAACAGACATAGGATGAGTCTGCATTCTTTTACCTGCCTTTATGGTTTGTCCATTACATTTCCACACCTTGTCTCTGCATGTTCGTGTTTCCCATTGTTTGGTACACAGAACCCCATGCTGTTCAGCTGGGTGTATTCCCCCCACCCCTTCCTCATCCTGTCATGCTTTTGCTAGTGCTGTTCCTCTCCTCTGAGACAAAGCAGGGACCTCCTCACTGCCAGCAGCATTACCACCAAAGAACTCTCTGGAGTACCTATCCCAGACACTGGAGAAGGGACCCAGGAGGCAGAAAGAGAAGCTTAAGGAAACTTCTCAGTATTTGGGTTCCTATGAGAACCCATGGGAGCCTGAGGCACAGGCTCCCATGACGTTCCTCAGGCTTGCCTCCCTGGTTCTATGGACAGAGAGCTATTCTGTGGCCCGGGTTTCAAGAGGGCCAGAGAATGTGGCTGGGGTTCCAGGTGGAGTTTAGACTTAAACAGCTACAGCTTGAATAGGATGGTCCACAGGCCACAGAACCTATCTATCTAGGGCTGGAAGATTCTAAAACATCCTGCTGAGTAGGCATCCAGGCTGCTTGCACACCTCCAGTGATGTGGAACTCACATCCTCAGTTATCCCAATTCACTGCTGGGCAGTTTTTGTTGGTGTTGTTGTTTTCTTTGTTGTTGTTGTTTTTAAGATTTTACTTATTTGGCTGAGAGAGAGCGCACAAGTAGGGGGAGCAGCAGGCAGAGGGAGAAGGAGAAGCGCTCTCCACTGAGCAGAGAGCCTGATATGGGGCTCGGTTCCAGGACCCTGGTATCATGGCCTGAGCTGAAGGCAGACACTTAGCCCACTAAGCCACCCATGTGCTCCCGGGCAGCTCTAACTTTAAAAGGACTTCTTGAGCTGCTTCCATGGGCTTAGCCATGCCTCAAGCCCACAATGAACACATCTACATCTCCCTTCAGAAGTCTAGACAGTGACAGCAGCTCCCAGGACTATCCTCACCTTTTAAGACAGTGGCAGCTGGTGAGCTGAGCCATGCTACACTGTCAATTGTAACTTCTTTAGAGGAGAGCACTTGTGATCTTCTCCTAGTCCTTCTCCTCCCCCCACCCCAACCACCAACCCAGGAGCTTCAGGGATGGCAGACTAGGCAACTGTTTGATTTGTGAGCTCATTAGGGTTGTTAGCAATTTGTCATTTCTCCAGCACTAAGTACCTACTCTGTGTTAGGCACTGTGGATATAAAGACCAAGAAGACTTGCTTGGTCCCTTGCCCACAAAGATGCAAGACCCGGAGTTTCCAATATCGGCTCTTGTCACTATTTAGTTTGGTGGTTCTCAAAGTATGAGTATCACCTGGAATTTGACAAGAAATGCAAATTCTTGGACTATTTCCAGATCTACAGAACCAGAAGCTCTGGGGTGGGCCCCCAAAACTGAGTTTAACAAGCCCTCCAAATGATTCTGATGCATGTGAAAGTTTGAGAACCACTGATTTAGATTCACCAGGGGAGCCTTTAAAATGAAACTGGAATTTCTGGGAGTGATGCCTGAGGCACTGGTTTTAAAAAAAATGGTTTAAAGGACATTTAATAAGTGTTCTCCACATCAAATGAAATCCTATTAAATGAGTGACTCTGGAGCATCACAAGCTAAGACCTTGCCTTCCCCTTTCCAAGTTTTTGTTAGGAAAGATAGTGGATAAAAGCATGTTGGGTGTTAATTAAGGAATGCAGTCTAGAAGAAAGGAAAGCTGGGTTCCAGGCCTAATTCCTCTAGTATCTGGAGAGCTTCGAGGAAGACACATCCTTCAATATTTAAGAGAATGTATTAAGAATAAAACTGTACTAAGAATCTGCTCTGTGCCAGGTAAGAAAATATAGAAATATAGCTAAGATCTCTCAAATTTCTTTCCCAAAGACTCCACGCATCAAGAACTACAATGCACACCCACGGAGGAGAAATTAGGCAGAAAGCCTCTCACTTCTCTCTTTTCCAGTCCAGTAAACACAGTCAAAGTGCTGAGGATACACCATAGTCTTACCAAAGCTTCAAGCAGAAAATTTCTACTAAGAGTTTCAGATCTGGAACATGAACCAGAAATTGTCAAAAGTCTTCTTCAGGGGCACCTGAGTGGCTCAGTGGGTTTAGCCTCTGCCTTTGGTTCAGGTCACGGTCTCAGGGTCCTAGGTTCGAGCCCCACATCGGGCTCTTAGCTCAGCAGGGAGCCTGTTTCCCCCTCTTTCTCTGCCTTCCTCTCTGCCTACTTGTGATCTCTCTCTCTGTCAAATAAATAAAATCTTTTAAAAGTCTTCTTCATAAAGCAAAAATTTCCTAAGTCATAACAGAAGAACAGTAAAACAGAGGTACAATAGGTCAAAAATCAATCAATTAGGCTGAACTATGCATGGTGGTGAGATTTTCACCAAAACATTGTTTTCTGATCCCAGTCTCTCTCTCCTGGTTTTCCTTCCAAGACAGTCAGTCACACTTTAAGTCTTCTCAGAGTTGTGTACTACAAGTAGAGGGAGGCTGATGAAGTGAAATATTCATCTCCACTTCCATTCCCACCACTTTATGGTTCTCAGCATCTGGTCCCCAGGAGGAATAAAAATGGAATCCTAAGGAGGGGCACCTGGGTGGCTCAACTGGTTAAGCCTCCACTCTTCATTTTGGCTTAGGTCAGGGTCCCAGGGTTGTGAGATTGAGCCCTGCATCAGGTTCCATGAGCCTGCTTAGGATTCTCTCTCTCTCTCTGCCCCTCACCCCCATTCTTCCTCTCTTAAAAAAAAAGAAATCCTGAAATTGCCAGTAGATCCAATTAGGATCCAAAGTTCAGTGATACAACTTGTAGCTATAGCTACAGCCAAAAATAATTTCCCTTTTCAGTTTATTTTTGCAAGGAACATTGAGTGCCTACTATGTGTAGGCACTGGGAAACAGAGATGAAAACAAACATTTTTGCTCTCTTGATACTTATAATCTAGCAAGAGTTACTTATTGTAACCTTATTATAACAATAAGTAAACAAAGTAACCTCACAAATTGCAGATCTGTGCAACAGGGAAAATAAACGAAGTAACAAGGTAACGGGCTAGAGATGAGGAAGTGTGGCTACCAGAAAGACAGGAGGCAGATCTGGTAAGACCCAGAGGTCTGGGGTCCAATTGAAGACTCACAATTATCTAGCTGTAAAGATTGTTGGGAAATTGACTTGGATTTCTTGGGCTTCAGTTTAATCATCCATGAAACAGGAATATTGCCATCCCAACCTACATGATTTGGAAAACAAAATGAGATCACAGAGGTGAAAGTGTGCTGGCATTAATGCACTATACAAAAACACAATACAGGTAAGAAACTTCTAGACTTGAGCTTAATTAGTGCACTTGTTGGGGGCAGGGACTGTGTATTACTGATTGTGGTATCCCTAATTAATTGGTCAAAACATATTTTGAATGAATGGCCAACTTTCTGTAACATCATGCAGTGCTCGTCATCTCCTAGTCTGAGGACAGACATTGCCTAAGGAAGATGTAGGTTTCCCGTAACAAACTCGCTGATCTCAGTCGAGGGCTAGCGCCTCAGTAATGTAGCTTGCTAACATGATCAGTTGACTAACTAAGATGGCAAATCCTTGCACGAATGTGATTATAAACTGTAATAATGCCTCCTGTGTGAATCTAGCCGTTATTTCAGCAAGTGGCCAAGTCCATATATTGTCATATGAAACAATTGTTTAGCTGATGACTATAAAATAAACAGCTAGTTTAAGTCATATACACAGCTAAACTCAAAAATATCCATAAAATTACTCAAACCGTAAGTTAAGGATAAATGAAGATAGATGGTGTCAAGGAGTCACATTCTTGAAACCCATGTTCATCAAAAAAATACTCCTGCAGAGTATTGGTAATGTGGTCTATGATCATGTAAACTTTGGGCAGATGAAGAAATAGTGTTGGTAGAAGTGATTATGGATGGAATAAGTATCCTACAAGGGCCATCGTGGATAAAGGAGAACTAGACTGAACCAATTCCTGCTTCTCTATACAAATGGCTTTCCCCTCCCTACCCTCATTCCATCCCATCCCCTCCATTTCTGCATCTTGCATTAGCACATGGTAGCAGCAGCCTTAAGTCCAGTAGCACATCTTCCTTTCCTAAAGAGCACTTGTTGAGACCTCGGTAAAGGCCCTATAAAGAGGAGTAGTCTCTGCTCGATCATGTTTGATGCTGGACTTGACACAGACATTCTGACACAGTACCTGACAAAGGATAATGGTAGTGCCTATTGTGCACTACCTAGTAATTAAAAAAAAAAGTTTCCATTTTGACAAGGCTCTTTTGATGCAGTCTTGTCTCAATCACGGATACTCTGGCCAGATTCTGGCAGCTGCTTTGGAGCCACTCGTGAAAAAGCTTCTCTATAAAACCAATGAACAATCTATGGTGAGCCATGCACAACAGCTTTGTGCTTTTAAGTACTAACTGCTGAACCAATTCAGTGTCTTTTCCCTCTGGTTCTGGAAGCCCTTGGGAGCCAGGTGGTTGTAAGATGGCCAGCTCCAAAAAAAAAAAAAAAAAAAAAAAAAGATGGCCAGCTCCACCTAGAGTCCTCAGATGGCTGCAAGCATTTTGCAAACTGGCAAGGAATCTCAGCCAATTCAGGGGTTTTCTTGAAAGCCATCTTGAGTCCACTGTTATCAATTCCCCGCAACCCCTGAATTTCATAGAAGCAGCTACTGAGAGTATATTTTCTTCCAGGAAGCCTCCTAAAGCATAGGATTCGAATGTTCCCAAAGCTCACAGACATGTTTTTTGAATTTTACTTTTTTTAAAAAATGTGGTTATTCAACCCAAGAGAACACATCTGCTATCTATGCAGAATGCTGCTTAACTGCTCAATTCCACTGGGTGGAAGACACTTTTTAAAGGTTTGGATTAACTACCGTTAGGGCTGAGATGTGGTAACCTACCTCTGCAGATGTGCAGATGCTTTCCCTCTGGTCGGTTAGGGCATCAAAGGCCAATGTTATGAAGCTGCATGAAGTTACTTCAAAATGTATCGTAAATAAAAAACAATTTCCTGTGGCTGAAAGAACCTCTCTTAGAGAAATGTTGATTTATGACCCTTGTCTACTCCCTAAATAGGAGAAAATAATTAAACCCTCTTCTCTTATGCCTCAGTCTTAGGAGGACAATATCATGAAAGAAAAGCCTCTTTAAAAAAGAAGGACTCAAGAAAAACAGGTTCTGCTCTCATGAGCAGGGACAGCAGGGACCCCATACAAATCTGAGCCCTGGGAATAGCCTGGAGCTGGCATAGCTGACCAAAGGTAAAGGGTGATAGCCAGAAATTCAACTTCGTCCTTTAGCCCTCCCCAGGACAGGAAAGCTGGTGACCTGCAGAACATAACTGAGACCCAGCATAAACACCACAGTCACAATAATCTCACCCACTCAAAGGAAAGCATACCTAGATCTGAGAATACTGGAGTCAGGGGTGAGGAAATAAAGGGATAGGTGATTAGGACCATTTTTACCTTTTTTTCCTTGGTACACAATAAATGAGCTTCCCTGCTTTCATTAGAAAAAAAAATGCTTAGAATTAAGGCACACTTAATTTAGCTGAAGCATGCAGGTAGGCTAGGGAGAAGGGAAATAAGCTATATAATAGTGATTATTAGCCAAGAGAAGACATCTGAAGGTCCGCCCATATCAGGATGCTAGTTTTAGGTGGAAAACTCGGAAGGCACAGAATATGTTTGTAGCACCATGGCTAGCGCAATTAGTATGTGAAGATGAAGGACCAAACCTCCAGGGCAAAAATGCTGACCTGCTGGGGCGCCTGGGTGGCTCAGTCGGTTAAAGCCTCTGCCTTCGGCTCAGGTCATGATCCCAGGGTCCTGGGATCGAGCCCCGCATCAGGGCTCTTGCTTCCTCCTCTATCTCTGCCTGCCTCTCTGCCTACTTGTAATCTCTGTCAAATAAATAAATAAAATATTTTTTAAAAAGTGCTCACCTGCTCTGGCCAATACCTTCAGCCACTATTATCTCCAGAGACCGCTGGAGTGTCAGGCAACCACTCAAATTACATGACAAAGCCACAAGCCCCCCAAACCCTGCATCCTGAGATATTGCCGGCTGCCAATCTCCTCCTCTCGGATGCTGTAGGTAGGTAATAAAATGCGCCGTACTTGTGCCTCAATCCAAATTACTTCTTAAAGGAATGGGATAAAGTCATGCTTTCTACTTAATTCAAGATGTTCAAACACAATACACAGAGCAAAAAATTCTCCTGGATCCTGAACTCTGCTTTTGCCTTAAACCCACATGTTAAATACATGGTACTTCTCGGTCTTCCAATATGCTTGACAGAACAGAAATCTGAAACAGCAAAGGCCATAGCACAAAATTTATTGGGATTATTTACCAAATAAGTCATACACATACAATATCACTGAATGGAAATAAGACTAATTAAAAAAAAAAAAAAAAAGCAAGGCTTCCACTGGGGTCTTTCAAGAAAGTCAAAAACTTCTTGGTTACTGTATCTTTAACAAACTTTTAACAAACGGAATGACCAAACTAATGAAGTCAGATGTATCAAAGTCAAATCCTAAACTCAACATTGCCAACATATTTTTCTCCTCAAAAGCAAACAATAAGCAAAGGTTCAAAATTAAGTAATTATTGTTTCTTGGTTTCTGTTCTCAAATGCCACAGAAGAATGTGTGATAAAAGGAAGCAAAGCACCTAGTCTCAGCAGTCTTCTTAAAAACCTTAAATCTGCTTTCCCAGTATCGATATAAATATTTAGATTTCCCCATCTGATTTTTTTTTTTTTCATTTATTTGAGTAGGAATGCTCTCAAAACCTTAGTCTTTACTCTTGCTTCATACTGCAGTTGTTTGATTAAACCACCAGTAACATTCCTCTGTACTGGCTGGACTAAATCACTCGATAAGAATTCATTACCTCTCTTCTAAGAAACCAAGATAATCTCAATACAAATTTTCATGGCTAATATCTTACAGTGCTTACAGATACTTTGTTTCCTAATGGCAAGTCTGTTGAAAAATGTATCATTAATAAGTGAATCTCATAATACACATAGAAATAAACGAGCCTATTATAATGTAAGAACATCCATAAATTGCACTCATTATTCCTGATGACTTTATACTTCTTCTTCTTCTTCTTCTTTTTTTTTTTTTAAGTAAACTCCACGTTCAATGTGTGGCTTAAACTCACAACCATGAAGTCAAGAACTGCATGCTCTATCACTTAGCCAGCCAGGTGCTCCTATTCCCAATGACTTTAAACATAAAACCTAATTACACAAAGACAAAATTCCCTACCTGATTTAACCCTGTATACCAAATAGCATAAATGCTAAAAGTGAGAAACATTTTAATAAATCTCACATTAAGAACCTTGGAATTTACTCTGCATTAGTAAAGGCAGAAAAAGATAAGGAGAAAACAAATTTCTCAGAGATTTTTTTTTTAAAGGAAGAATGGATTTAAGGGAAAATTCCTTTGGACTCTATAGCCTTTTTTTTTTTTTTATTCTATACCTTTCAGTGCTTCAACATGATGCCAAAAAAGAATATACTAAATAAAAGTAGCCAGGAAAGAAATCAAACATTTATAAGATATATTTATTATTTTTCTGACCAAAGTGCAATGATTTTTAAATCTCCTTAAACAAATAACTGAAAAAAAGTATTCAAGAAAATAAAACACAAATGGGAAATTAACCATTAGATGTTTTTACTACATACCAACCCTACATTTAGTCTAAAAAACAAACAAAAACACTTTGAATGAATGTTACCAAAACGCTAACCAAATCATTTACCATAAACCTCATACATGCATTTCAAGGTTCCACTGCTAGGAATTTTGTTAAGATCAATTTAAATCATTAATAACACTATATAATAGAGCACAGGAACACAGGTCATTAGATGTGATCCTTGCCCCCTACCCTCAGATTTATGTCAGAATAAAGCTGACAAATCTGCCAGGCTCTGAACCCCCAGTGACCCCATCCCAATCCCTGGAAGCAAAGAAGATGCCCTGTCACACAACTTTGTATAAGTTGTAATAAAACAAAGCCTATTTTCTTACCTTTCTATAGGAAATGGTCAGTTATTTGATATATACTAAAAAACTTCTAGGAATTCATTTTATGAGTTTACCAAACACATTCTGCAAGAACCGACTACACAAGAAGTTCCTTTGGAATTTGGTCCACAAATTCGCTTAACAGGTTGGAAATTTAAAACTTGCAAGAAAACAAGGAAGCGGGGAATCCCTAATCCTAACATGTTGTAATTATTAAAGTGATATACAGACATACTAAAAAGTTTTGCTCACAGAAGGCACAAACTATAAAAGGGATATGCTTGAGTAAAAACAAAGAACTAAGCTGATATCCTTCTTTGTTTTGTGAGCACCATAGCTAAGATGAAGTTAGACCTGAATTCACTGTCTACTCCTATAACCAAAAAAATCTAAGATAAAAAATTTAATTTGTCTTCCTACATACTTTCCAGCCATTAATTGAGATGTAATTATGAAAGATTAAAATTGCCTTAAAAAGGGGTTGTAATAGCAGCTATCAAAGCAATATTCAAGCATGATTTCGAGGATGCCTTCAGGTTTAGAGTTAGCCTTCTTTGTCAAAAATCTTCACAACTTCATCAAAAACCTGTAAAGGACAAAAATAATAGTAATTTTAAAAGAAGGTATTATTAAAACACTATATGGCTAAGTTCCTGTTAAAAAGTCAATTTTTTATTAATTTTCAAGATGTATCATTTAAAAAATATTGTAATTCCTTGGTTTCATCTATTTTACTTTAGACAGTAGTAAGTAATATCATAAATATGTACAAAATTGTGAACAAGTGCATTCAATTTTATTAGTGTTTTCAGGACAAACAAATTTCTTGATCAATAGCAATTATTTGATAAAATATAAACTGTTGTGGCTTATTATTCTAGTTCTGGTTCTAAAGCACTAAGTTCCCTGATGTATCACTTCACCTCTTGGGAAGGAGTAATGGATAAAAAACCAACAGAAACATGTGATAAACAAGGAAGGTCCGGAAAGGAAGACTCAGGGAGGGAATAAGAGCAAGAGGAGCTGGATTAAGAGACACTAAAAAGAGCTGCTGGGCACTGAGAGATCACCGATTTTTAGAGGAGAGAAGGGCTGGGTCTGGAAGCCCTGCGCCCCTGGAGCTCTGTGTTCTGTGATGAAGAGATGGAAGCAGCCTGGGGCCCTTGAACTAAGAGGACTTGCCATTCGCATTAGAGATTTTTAAAAATAAGCGTGGTCCAAATCACAGTTCTCAAAAAGCCTATTTTCCAGTGCTTGAGAAAAGAAGTTTGGAATTAATAAACCATCCACTTCTTGTGAAGAACAAGTCTGAAGTTGTAAAATCTATTTTAGATGCTATTAAAAAAGGAGGGAAAAAAATCTCATTTTTCATCTAGTCTCCAGGGTCTTGAAAAGCAAACTAATCTGTCATATCTCTTTTTCTCCTGCCTACATACCCCTTTGTCCTGCTAAATCACATTTTTACTTGACTTTTCTTTTAAGGCAAGCTAGGGGATACTCACTTCATCAACAGACTTAGAGGCATCTATTTTCTTGACTTTCCCCATTTCTTCGTATAAGTCAATAATTGGCTTTGTTGACTGAAGATAGGTCTGAATTCTGCAAAAGCAGCAAATAATGCAAGGTTCTACATATCCTCCCATTCTTCCCCATGTTATAGGATTGCTCAGAGCACAACCCAGATCTGACCCAACTAACTCTCTTTTTATACCAGACATTTTACATATTTAAGCATGCCATTTTCTTTTCCTGGGCAAACTGAGGCAGGTATTTAATCTGTGCCAATCAAGTTCCAAACTTAGCCTAAGGCAGCAATGTATAAAATCTGCAAAGTACCTCTTTTCCAAGCTCTCTCTGTTGTCATCACTTCTACCACTACTCTTTCCCCTCTCAAGGCATCGTTCAATACAGATCTAAAAAGAGAAATAATAAAAAGTCATTACAAAAAAAAAAAAAGATCCAAATTTGCCTTTCACATTTGCCATTCTTTTAACCTGAAAAGAGAACAAAGTTTGAAGAGATTACCAAAAAAACCCTACATTAAAACTAATTTGTCTAATTCATTAATCAACATGCAAAGTCCTTTTAAATTTAAACATGTGGTTCAATTTATATAAACTAGGTTAAATAAGTACAGAGCATAATAAGAATTCATTCATGACTCAGTTTTTCCTGTGCACTTTTTTTTAAACCGCAATAAAAAGAAGATCTGTATGTGTGTGCTTCCATCGAGGATATATTATTAACTTATTAGGTATGAATTACATGCCTCAAACTTTGTTCCATTTTGCTTACTTTTTGATAATTCCATAAATATCCAAATATTTAAGAATCAACAAATTTGCATTTGAATAAAGTATCCCTTGTTAATCGTGAATAAACATTCCTTAGTTATAAAGCTGTGGTAACATTCTAAAGTCAACTTTGAAGAATAAGTGAAAACATATTTTTGGGGGTTGGAAAAAGAGAGTTAGATTTTAAAACAACTCAAAGGCTGCAGCAAGTCTCTCCACCAGAGGCACATTTGCAATTCAGCCCAAGAATAGCCAACTTCCTTCAAGGCAGTAATTTAGGTTCGTATTCTTTCAGGCTGTTGGCATTAACTTAATGAAGTTATATTACAGCTGTCAAACAGTCAGGCCTCTTAATTAAATGATCCTGAGAAATTCATTTAGCTATTCAAAGGTATGTCTGGATATGTTACTAAAAGTACCAGGAAGAAAAAGAACGCTTTCTTGCTTTTTTCAAGATCATTTCACTCTTAGAAGATAAAAATCAAGCTATCTTTTTTTTCTTTTCAAATCAAGCTATCCTATATGTTTCTTTAAAATAGAAAGTTTTCCCAACTTCCCCAAAAGTCTTTCCCTAACATCCTAAGGCAATACTCTGAAAAGAGCACATACCTAAGAGGAAACAGCACAGCCTCATTACCTAACATTACTGTACAAGTCAATTCTTACTTCAAAACAAAGCAAATACTTGTTATCTTGAAAATCAAGCAAATTTTAGATTGATACCAAACAGTTTTTAGTACTCCAACAGCAAGACAGTACTGTTCCATTCATCCAATCTACCAGTTTAAAGTAAAACTGCTGCCCATATAAATGTAAAGATAAGTAAAAAGTCACTTTGTTTTCCCCTAATAGTTGACCATCAGTTAGTGAAAGCCCGTGTGAGCAGATGAAGGTCTTAATTACCTCATTATTACAGTCAAAAAACAGAACGAAAGACACATCTGCCTTCCCATCCATGGTCTTGTTCCAACCTTGGAGGTTGTCCTGATTTCTTGGAAACCCATCAATCAAGAATTTATTCTTCTGAGCACTGGCAGCCATTGTCTGATCCATTTCCTAAAAGAAAAGGAAGATTCAGGTTCAAGAGGACATCAACAAAATGTAATTTCTTTTTTTTCTCTCAATGTTAACATGTTTAATAAAAGCATATACTAGGGGGACGCCTGGGGGGCTCAGTGGGTTAAAGCCTCTGCCTTCGGCTCAGGTCATGATCCCAGGGTCCTGGGACTGAGTCCCGCATGGGGCTCTCTGCTGGGAGGGAAACTTG